>ML785783.1:904486-936730 GCA_009831015.1 Picea engelmannii | reverse complement strand
CTTGCATCAGAAGGTCAGTTATCCTAGTTTGGTTCTCGTTCATCTTCTGTAGATTCTCATCAACTTTCTTCAAGGTTTCAGAGATTTTGGCCTGTCCCCTTCTGTTGGTTTCCTGATACTCATCCAACTGTCGGACCAATGTGTTTTCTGTGCAGTTCATGTTTTGTTGGAACTTATCAAATTTAGTTACTAAGAGAGCCAAGCCCTGAGGCTCATGGTCATCTCCTGACCCTTTTATTTCTACCTCTATTTCACTGTTGTTTATCTTCCTTCGACCCATACCAATTCCCCTGTACTTCTGCATGCACTGATCTCTCCACAGGTTTGGAGGATCAAGGCTCTGATACCACTGTAATGATCCCAAGCCAAATTCTTTCTTGGAATCACTAACTACTACTAATTTATTGAGTTATTAAGTGCATACAAGATTCATCAACACATGGAGATCACAATATATTCAAGATGTAGAAGCACAAGCAAAGATCTGACCTTTTTATTATGAGCAATGCAAGATCAATACAATAGATGGCCGATCTGGCATAAACCTCAGATGGTCGTACAAGCAATAGATATGAGCTACTACAAAATGATCCCGCTAATACAAAATAATGCCTCCAAAGGCTGAATAAGAAATGAAGATCAATACAAGAATATCTGAATGCCAAACTCTCCAGCTGAAGAATGCCATGCTCCAATAGAAGGCTGAAACCCTCAATAACTCGGCCCTGCTGCCAAAAGTGTCCAAGCACCCTAAGAAATATGCCAATTGATAGATCGGGTGATGGTAAGAATAACCCAGGTGCCTGAATATCTAAGATCCCTCTCAATCTCCATAGATCTAAATTTCCCACTGAATGGGGTGCCCCACTAGATGACTGAAACCCTAGATGGTTCGGCCCTGATGAAGGAGGTCTCCAAATGATTTGAAACTCTCCAAGAATATAGATCAGCTGATGGTAATAATAACCCAGGTGCCTGAATCTCCAAGATCCCTCTCAATCTCCGTAGATCTGAATTTCCCACTGAATGGGGTGCCCCACTGGATGACTGAAACCCTAGCTGGTTTGGCCCTGATGAAGGAAGCCTCGAAATGCTCTGAAACTCTCCAAGAATATAGATCGGGCTATGAGAATCCCATGGGAGAAGTTTCGGACTCAGATCTCAAGCAGATCTCCCTAGATCTGAGTTTTACTGAATTATAGGACGTCCCCTGTGGCTCCAAGACGTCCCAATCTGCAGACAAATGTAGAATTATGATAACCCTCCAGAAAAGCACTCAAACTGATGATCCTTCCCCTTCTGAAGCACTAGATGGAGATGGGCTGAGACTAGAATGGTGTGGAGGAGTCTTTCATCCCTGAGACCAAGTTGCGGAACAAGGTGAGTGGATATTTCACCACTGAGTTGCTCACAAGGGTTTGTACAACAAACCCCCAAACTGAATGCTCAAGAGAAATAGCAAATGCTAATCCAAAACCAGAATGAGTAATAGGTGCACCCCAACCTCTTACTTATACTTTTCCTTCTAATTCTCTATTGAGTTAGGTTAACTCCCAGGGTTAATCTTCTATTCTTCTGTTGAGTTATCTTTTACTCCTTTCCTTTTCCTTTCTTAAGTCAACTTAAAAATATAACTTTTAACTTCTTGACTCCCCCCCCCCCTTCAGTGTGAGACTATGACCTAGTGGGGGTGCCCAGGCCACTGAGTCTCCTCATTACCTCTCTAAGAGGTGGGGGACATTACACCATGACCTTAAAATTAGATTATTATTAATGTTGTTGTTAAAAATAAATTTATCATAAGATATTAGATGCATTAATATTTTCAACTTATATTTACTTCAACACAATTGAATATGTACTAGTAAATTTTTCTTGTATATTGTTTATATTGCTAGTAATAATACAAATGAATAAAAACTAATTACATAATGATGTGTTTTTTAATTCAATGCTTTAGATATAAATTCCCCTTAGAATGCCCCTTAGAATACAGATCATGTAATATATTTCTCATCATTAGGTATTTTCAACTTATATTCACTCTAATACCATTGAGGAAGCATTGACAAATCGTACTTGTATATTGTTGGGAGAATTCCATCTTCTAAGTTTCACCTTGTTAACTTGGCGAAAAAGTGGGAAAAAGTTTACTAAATGCTTCGAAAACAAAAGAACACAAGAGCATGCACAAGTATGGGTATGTCATTGGAAATAAAATATGGGTGATAACAAGGCCCTATTTTCATTGACTTGACAAGGCACAATTGAATGAAGTTATTGTATGGATGATTATCTATAAATTGCAGTGGAACAATTTATCATAATAGATCTTGTATTATGCTAAAACTGTTTTATTATCAAGTTTATTTCTGCTATCTTATTGCTCAAATTAATGAAATAAATGAAATTAAAAATAAAAGACTAAGAAAGTGAACATAACATCCACACAAATTAACATAAGATGTATCTTGGGAAACCAAATACGAGATAAAACTCATCTATAAAGTGAGGCTTATTATGTACTCTCTTTCCTTTAGTTATGAAACACAAATACAAAGAAAGAGACACTCACTATGGAGTTACCTCTGACACTATGACCTAAATGGATGCTACAAAATTGTCTTCCTCCTCTTCTATGCTCTCAAATGTCACTCCTAGATGTTATTCCCAACTATGGAATAAGTAAAATGATAAATAATGGAACCCATTCTCCTTCTAGTGGCCCATTATTTAACATATGATGATATCCATCTAGGGTTAGGGTCTTTTCATCCTTGACCCTTAGTTAGTTAGGGTTTTGGACCTTCTAGGATATTCTTGAATGTCAACACATGGATATCCCTACATGTGTGAGTAATGAGGGTTTATGTGGTATCCATTCATACCATTGTGGTTAACAAGTTAGGTCAACTAGAGGGATGCACAACTTCCGCATACGAGCTCTGATTAAGGTGATTTTCATACCATTGGAAAGGTCTCAATGAGTAGAACAATGTCAAAGGGATAGAAGATATTATAAGAGGGTTTTGACCCCTCAAAATGTCATTCTATGCCTCAAAATGGCTATGGAATGTTTCGGAACCCAAATCTCCAAAGTGGGACTTGCCACTAAAATGGGCCCTGTAAGATAATTCCTCCCATTTTCCATCCAGAAAGTAGCAAGATATATGATAAATTATATAATGATCCAATATGAATCAATTAAACAAGAAGTTTCATAAGAAGAGGAGATGGGTTCAACAATAAAGAGGTGAATCAAAATGTGGGTTGAAATAATGTAGCTTTCCTTAACCCTTGAAAATTGAAACACAACCAGGTATAGAGATAATATAATTCTAGATTGAGCAAAAATAAGAGATAATAATATAAATTATATAAATATACCCTTGTATATTGATAATGCAAAGAAGAATATGATTTTCATTTTCCTCTAAAGATGAAATGACCTTTCACTAAGAAGAGCTCCAAATACAAAACAAAAGACAAATACTCCACTGTCTCATATCTCTTTAAATTTATTTTACATAGAAAAAACCCTAACTACTTTTGGTCCCTTCACTAATGGGTACTAACTACCTAGCAGGCCTTATAAAGTGGAACCTCTTACATTAAATAACTATCCCCTATTATCCAACGGTCCTTATTCAAAGAGGATGGTTGCATAAAAGAATTAAATAAATCCTTAGTAGCCTAAAGTATGGAGTTTAGAGTAGGACCCTCACATGCCCCTCCACCCTTCGAAAGAAACATTGTCTTCAGGGATGAAGAAAAGTAAATTACTATAGGATCGTGGTTAGTTCCCATGTCACATATTTAGGTGGCATGTCCTTCCACTAGATCAATACCTCATTGATCATGTGTTGGTGCAATTGATGCTCTTTGGTATCCAATACTACTTCCGACTAAGTCCAAATGGAGCCTTCTTTATCATGTTTAGGTTGGTTGGTTTGCACCTTGCACTTTGATCCCACAAACTTCTTTATACAATACACATGAAATACTAGATGAATATTTGAGTGTGTTGGAAGAGTTGTTTTGTAGGCCACTTGTACAATGTGTTGGATGATCTCATAGGATCCATAGAACTTGGGTGTTAATTTATGTGGTGTTTTGTCTTTGAGTGATGTTTTTAAATACGATTGAAGGTGAAGAAACACATGATCCCCTACTATTAAAGAACATTCATATCGATCATAGTCTTCTTGTTTCTTCATTATATTTTTATTCATAACCAAATTTATCTTTGCAATGTATAGAATGGATTTTCTAGTATGGATTGTGTGATCCACTACCTGAATGTTATAACTAGGTCTCGCAAATATGAATTTACTAAAAATGTTTTTTGTCCATAAAATACTTCATATGGGGTCATTTTCGTATCTCCATGGTAATAGGTATTGTACCACCATTCTTCAAGGGGAAGCCATTGTTCCCATTGGTGTGTTTTTTCCAAGGAAAAGAATCTCAAATATGTTTGTAGACGCTTGTTGACAACTTTAGTTTGACCATGTATTTATGGGTGTTATGAAATGCTCATTTTTAGCTACCACATTTTATTTACCTTTATTACAAATAATCTCATTGACATTCCCTAGTATCTTTGTGGCCAACTTATGCTTCTTTGGTGAGGATAATATGTGTTCAATAAAGTACTTCAGAATGTCATGGTCAATCTTTATTTGTAAACATCACCCAATGAGGTATGCATACTAGGTCTCTATTTCATGCAAGATGGGAACCATCTCTTTCTCATATGTGTTGTGGAGGGAAATCCCCCTACGGACTAACATTTAGGGTTATATCATGCATGCAGATGAGACTGAAAGAATCCTACTTTCTACCATTGTCGCAGACCTAAACCCCATTTATTTTAAGCAAATACATGGTTAGACGAACATACCTTGTTTCAGGCATTCGATATCGATCCTTCTTCATGCTTGATTTCTTGTTGGTAGCTCTCCTCCCAAGGCTGACCTACATACAAAACAAGCAACAAACTATACATGGATTTTACCTACAAATTAATGGGTTAGAGATTCAAACATATATTCAATAAACTATGAAGAACTCATATAATGGGACGGGAAAAGCATTTCTTTATTATTAACTTTAATGAATCAAATTACAATGTTGAGACCGGCCATCGCTCTGCAAACCTGGTCATGGGCTCATCTTCAAATGTCCTCCAACTTCTTTTCTTTGTATCTCTCTTTTCACAAGGATGGCTAAAGGGTTGGGACAATGGGAATGTGTAATTGGGTAGAGTTTCTTTGCTATTATTCTCCTCCTCAAATGGGACCCCTACCCCTTCTTTTATATGCTAGAAGGAGCTAGGTATTTGTTCAAACCCTCGGCCATGCATGGTCAGGAGTTTCAGTTAACTCACCCAAAGCTGTGTGTTCCATCAGAAACTTTTCTTTTTTCTTGCTTTTGTAGGTACACGCGGGCTGTTTTAGGTCAGCTAGCATGTACACACATGCAATAATGGAGTAGGGCACGTGGGCCCTTATAAAAGAGGTATTTAAGAAGAGTTTTTTAGTAGTGCTTTGGAAAAAAAGGAATCTGAGATGGCCTGATGCCAGGTAAGCATGTCTGGTGCAAATTAGGGTTATAACAAATGCCCCCTAATGTGTGAGGTCAGGAGAGCATCTGATGGCCGAAATACATTACCAATCTTTACTGATGTGCCAAACAAGTGAGCCCAGGGACCAGGAATCAGGAGGTGCCATCTGAAAAATAACAAATGTCTCACCGAGGTGGGCATACCCATGGTCAGGATAAAATAGAATCATGGCTACCAATCAAATACATTGTAGATCCATGTCAAATAACTATATAAAGTGTAGCCGTGAACAATACAAAGTGGAGCTACATATTGAAATAAAAAAGATATACATATAGAGTATCCATCTTCTAGAAGCTGATACGGCCTGATGGCTAGAGATGAGGTCTTAAGAGCTCGAGCAACAAATTCAAAATCTTCAAAAATCAATGTAGGAGTGTATTATGAGTGTACGACTACACTACCCAGAGGTCCTCGATGGCTCGTCAGTCATGGACTATATAATCTTGATGATCAAACTGAAGGCTTCAATGATTTCGAACAAGGACTTGATTGGACATTCAGGATGCCCGGGTATGAGGGCAAGAGACAAACTGCAGAGGGGCCGACTCAGGCTTGGTGACAAACTTCCCTTGGACAACATCACGACAAATGATGAGACTCAGGCAGCATGGAATTAACATAAGTTTACGAGGCAGGAGGAAATGCAAACTCTCCATATGTTTGGAAGAATAACCAAATGGAGGAGGACACAGCTCTATGTAGTGAGAAAATCTTCCTAAGTTCATATTAAATCCTAGGGTTTGATGAACAAACGGACAAATGTGATTTATCCAAGGGTGACTCATTATTCTACTAATAAAGAAAATACTTTTCCCTTCCTCTTTTTGGGGTATATTTGATTTTTTTTGTCTTTTTCAATGATTTTGGAAAAAGAATAAAATAATGTTACATTACAAAGGAGGATTGAGTGTTGCAAACATACTAGTTCCAAGCGCACAGAACACATGGCTTCTTAGGGAAAAGGGACATATGCAAGAAAAGGACACTCGGGAAAAATCCTCCAGGGGCCAAAGGTGTTAATACGTAGAGGAAAAGTGATATAGGGCTTGCGTATGAGGTATGCTTCAGATGGTTCAGTTGAGAGCAACATGGAGCTGACATTAGGCCAAAGACGCGGTTATGCAAATGTGATTAATAAAACACAAAATGGTAACACCCTTCGATGTAAGTTTAACGAGCCCAGAGAAGGTAAGCTCAGTGGTTTTTCATATTTAGAGAGTTTGAGAAAACGTAAAAGGAGACTCCATTGGGGTACCTTTTCGAAGATAGTCTAGTCGATTTGAAAAAGGGGTAAACTAGCACCGACAAGATGTCTATTCAAATCCATTTTAACGAGTGTGAGAAAGACAAGATCACTCGACCATTTTTTCATTTTTAAGGAGTCTGAAAAAAGATTAACTATGGACTCCGTCAGGAATGTTATTCTGGACTAGTTTAACGAGTGTGAGAGAATAAGGTCGCTCGACGATATTTTCAATTTTAGGGAGTCTTAAAAGAGCTTAACTATGGACTCCGTGGGGGTTCCTTTTTCATAAGATTAGTCCCTCAGGCCCGAAAAAGGGTTAAAATGATACCTGAGAGTACTCTTCTAGAGAACTGAAGTTCCATAGAGTATACCTTTGTCCGTACAATTGACCGTCTGGACCGAAAAAGAGGTAAACTACCACCAGACAGATGTGACTTCAAATTTTAGTTTAACGAGCGTGAAAGGCCACAAGGTCGCTCGAAAATCTTTTCATTTTTAGAGGGTCTGAAAAGGGCTTAAAAGAAGACCCGATATATTTTTTGGGAGTCCAAAGGGTGAGGTCAAGAGTGAAAAGGAATCATGAAAATGAGGCTCAAACTCATAATCAGGAAAAGCAACAAGGACTCCCAATCCTACAGTGATTAGAGACAGCATGGATATCATAATGCAACCAGCATCTACCTAGGGCATCCATGTTCCAGTAAGCTCTACCACCAAGTCGTGACACTTCTAAAGCAGCTATGATGGTTTCATGTCGCAACCTGATGGGATTGATCCTATGGCAAAGGAAAAAGACAACGAGATACAAAAGTTAGGGTAGAAACCTAACCTACATGCTCAAGTTAATCCTCATAATTTTTTATTTTTTTTCACGGACTGTCCAAAATTACCCAAAACTCCAAAAAACTGTCCCGATACCCGATCATATCCCTCCCATGCAACTCTTAAATCACTCTAAATGGTTTTTGGTTTAAATAAAATGATAAGGGAGGCCAAAAAAGTGACAAAAAGAGGCCAAAAAGTCTATAAATAGAAGTTGGCAGCTCATTATCACCATTGTTGATTTGGAAATTGACTCTGGAGCCAAAAAACCCCCTTTGTCAAAAGTCATGATTCTGGGAGCTACAATGGACGAAACGAACTTCTGTCTGGACCAAGTAAGTACAAACTCTCTTATATTGCATTTTAAGTGTTTCTTTTTTCTTTAGGTTTCATTTTGGGGGGGGCGTCGACCTTTAAAAGGTCGGCCCTAGGTCCACGCGGGTTGTCTTAGGATAGGACACATGTACATTCGGGAAGAGTAAACCCTGCACGCGTGTACATGCGACTGTCAGTATTACAGCCCGTGTGGACCCCCTTTTTGAATGAAAAAATCTTAAAAAACAAGGGTTAACCCTCCTCAACCTTGGTGTTTTGTAGGATGTATGTCCACTGGAGAGAAAGAGAGCATGAAGAGGTTAGTGATTTGGTCGGGGAAGACCCCAATGATGTGGCTTCCTTGATGCAATGTGGGTTACTCAAGTTCTTCTTATGTCCTTTTATACGGGCACAATCTAGGCTACTGAATGCCTTGGTTGACTACTAGAATCCGGATGCAGAGGCATTCATGTTAGAGGGGCAGTCACTGGTGCCCATGACCGAGGACATTTATTTTTTGACTGGCCTCTCCCGGAGAGGGGAACCAGTCAACTTCCAGACTTTTCCTTCGGGGCCGCATAACATAGCGGAATTGATAGGTCTTTACTGTGCAGCTGACACAGACTGCTCGAGCTCCCAGGTGCCCATAAGCAAGATTACTGACTTATAGCTACAGGCGATAGTGTTTCTTATTAGGTGAATCACTGGTTCTACGACTTTGCATCAGGTATCCCGGGCACAGATGAACTGTGCAGTCCAATGCTTAGATGCACAAATTTTTAATTGGAGCACCACATTGTTAGAGTGTATGAAGAGGCAGTTGACAAATTGTCGATTGCGGACACATAGGAACTTTGGGTTCGGTACCGTTTTGTGCTCATTCTTCTTTGAGAGAGTTCCGAGCTTTAGTCCTCGGGTAGTGGTACGAGGAAATCATGCCTCTCTTCCTGCTATGTGTAGATGGGCAGTATTGTTGCCACGACAGGGTGATCGAAGGACTAATGAGTCCTTCGATGATGATTTCTTTGCCTGGCTATCACGACAAATCCTAGTTATCGAAGATTACTCATATGTAGGGATTGATTTTTCAAGGGATTCTGAGATACCAGTGCCTCTTGGTGAGGAGCGAGGAGAGATGAGTAACTCTCCATCTTGGTAGTTGTTTTTTTTATTTTTTGCGAAGCATATGTAATTTTTATGTCGTTTTTGTTATATATCATTTTTTATATATACTAGAGTATTTGACAGATATGCGTTTGTTGTGTGTAGATGTGGGACTAGTGCGACCTGTTGACTATGCGAGGAACAAGCGTCTTCCTCGGCCAGGGGCCGTACCTGCCGCCGCCGGGGGACCAACAGTAGCAGGATATCTTCTAGCCGGGGAGGCTGAGAGGGTGTTGAGACGATTCGAGTGGAACTTTACTGCACTCACTCACACGATCCCTATGGCAGAGATTGAGGATCTGCCACCATCCATGCATCCTCATGTAGTGTGGGCACCACGGACATGGGTCTGATTATTTCGGTGTTTAGCCAACGCTATAGATCAGTACAACAGGGCACACAGGCCCTGAATTTAGTTAGGCGTTTCACGTGCTGAGAGAACTACTTGTATATATTTTTTGAGGGAATAAGCCCCTTGACTCGTTACTAGTCATATTTTTTAGGCGCTTGCATCCATCTATGTACTCTGGTTACTTATGATATTATATATGGATTTTTATGTTTTGTCGTGGCTTATGGATCTTTTTTGCAAAAAATGTATTTACATGTTTATGTGTATGTCTTTTCATATGTGTGCAAGATGCCAATCTAAAATTTGATTAGCTAGAGTATCTGTAATTTGATTTAATCTCCTAGGAACATCAAAATATGTAATATAATCAAAGTTTCGTTCTAAGAGACGTACCCTAAGGAATCGTCGGTGTAAAATCAGATCATGAACCCAGTATAATCTGTTTAACTGAGACAAAACTAGCTGAGCATCAAGATAGACCCATAGATGAGAGATACCAAATGACAAAGCGTCATGAAGAAACTCAATAACTGCACTATACTCGGCGACATTGTTTGTGGTGTCACCTAAGCATATACCTCCGGAAGATAATAACTGGCCTTGAGGTGTAAAGATTACCCAAGTTGCGGAGGCAAGCCTCCGAGTGTGCCGGCTAGCACCGTCTGCATACCAAATGAACACCTTGAAAACACTTGACATCTGCCACAGTGACGAAAGATAACATCAACGACACGTCCATAACACTAAAAGAAACTAGAAAGTAATAGTACAAAGACTATACATATGTTACAAAAATTTACCCACGGTGACCTGCCTATGAGTAATACTTCTTGAGGTAGAGCCCATTTCTAGGCTCCACCAAATCATTCCCTTCAAATTCAACTATATGATAAGCACCCTTTTTTAAAACCTCTTTTATGATAAAAGGTTCGAACTACATGGGTTTGAATTTTCCTACCCCCAGGGGGTCCTTATCTTGGTCATAGACCAGGACAAGGTCGCCTTCAGAGAAAATCTGAGGATGAACAGACCTATCATACTGACACTTGACTTTATGTTTGTGAACCTTGTTGGCCAGGGCCACATCATGAAGCTTCTCATTGAGCTTCTTAAGGTATACTAACCATTCTTCAAGTGGAGAAGTGTCTAGAAATAATTGTACTGCCAACTTTAAGGACGTGATCTAACATTTGATAGGCAAGACTGCTTCCAGCCTATATACGAGTTGAAAAGGTGAGAAACCAGTTGCAGTCTTAACAAATGTTTGGTAGGCCCATAATGTCAAGTATAACATCAAATGCCAATTTTACTTGGCTGAGTTGATTGTTCGTTGTAGGACGGTCTTAAGAGATTTGTTTACAGCTTCCACCTGACCATTTGCTTGGGGGTAGTAGGGTGATGAATGTTCTTTCCATAACCCAAGCGTTGATGTTAACTCTGTCATCATCTAGTTCTAAAAGTGACTGCCATGGTCATTGAAAATCTCCTTCGGGACGTCGAACCTTGCTATTATCTGATTGAATAAAAAGAGAGTTGCAGTCTCTCCATCATCTTTAAACGTTGGCATAACTTCAACCCACTTTGTGAAATAGTCTACAACTACGATGATATAGTGGTGCCCCCTTGCTGAAGGAGGGTTGCATGTAGTGTAATCAATCCTCCACTTGGTGAAGGGACCAACTGTGATGATAGGAAACATGGGAGTAGGATGTGCCCTCATCTTTCGAGAGAAGATTTGACACAGGTGGCACTTCTTGACCGATTCGATACAATATTTGATAAGTGTCAACCAGAAGTAACCTACTCGTAGAATATTTTGGGATGTTTCCAACCCAAACAAATGACCTCCACAGGCTCTGGTATGGAAATTGTTAAGCACGATAACTGCTTCTTCATGAGTGAGACATCGACGCAGGATGCAGTCTACACCTCTCCAATACAATGTATCATCGAGTATGAGATAATTCTTATCTTGGTGGAGTATGCATTGACGCTCATCACGAGAAGCAGAGGTGGGGTACTTCAAAGTCTGGAGATAGATAAGTATATCTCCATACGAGGGATCCGAAGAGGTGATAAAAAACATATCTCCTCTGATAGGCGACTCTTCAGGCACAAGATCACCTAACTCAACCAGAAGTTTTGAAATAAGTTCTGCGAAGACCAGTGACTTTTTGGATTTCACTGAAATGAAATCTAAGTCAAAATCCTGGAGGAAAACTATCCATCTACTAATATTTTCGCCTATTACCCATCATGTCAACATGTATTGAAATGGATTCATGACAGCAGTGACGGTGGTCTTGCGAAACAAAACATAATGACGGAACCGTTGAACAACATGGACTGCTGCTAACGCAAGTTTTTCGATATGAGAATAATTGAGTTCCAGTCCTACAAGGCCTCGACTTAGGTAATAGATGACATATTCTAAGAAAAAGTCATCTTCCTGAACTAAGACCGTGCCAATGGTTGACTCTGCTGCAGCCAAATATAATAATAAATTCTTGTTATAGTTAGGTGGTTGGAGCAGAGGGGCATTTGTGAGTGCATGTTTCAATGCGGCGAAAGAGCATTGAGTGGCATCATCCCAATAAAAAGGAACGTCTTTCTTAAGTAAGCGCATAAATCCCTTGGTGATCTCGGCATAGTTAGCGATGAAGAATCTTAAAAAATTCTCCTTGCCCTATAGACTCTGAAGTTGAAGGATTGTGCATGGGGGGGGAAACTGAATTATTGCCTCAACCTTGAGAGGATTGACCATGATCCTTGTTGTTAACACTATGAAACCTAAAAAACGTCCTGATGTTACACAAAAGCTGCACTTGTTTGGATTCAAGCGAATTCGGAAGTAGAGACAACGCTCAAAGATAAGTCATAGGTGTGTGGGATGATTCGTTCTCTTGTGAGATCGAGATGCTAAATCATGTAAATAGGCCTCTACTATATGCTTGAGGTCATGGAAAGAAAAATACATGGCCCACTGAAAGGTCGCTCCATCATTTTTGAGACCAAAAGGCATCTTACTATACACGAATGTACCCCAAGGACAAATAAATGTCATTTTGTGCTGGTCTTCGGGTTTGATTTGTATTTGATTATATCCCAAAAAACCGTCCATGAAAGAGAAGGCCTCGCAACCGGCACATTCATCAATGATCTAGTCGATGAATGGTGTGGGAAAATTATCTTTTAGACAGGCCTTATTCAAATCATGGAAGTTTGTACATACACGAATTGTGCCTTGTTTTTTATTGACCGGCACGGGGTTTGACACACATTGGGTCAAATGGATAGGATAAATAAAATCCGATTTTAGCAGTTTCTCAACCTCAACCTTAATGGTTGTTTCTTTCTTCGGGTTAACTGGATGAAGCTTCTGCCAGACAGGCTTGGCATATGGATAAGTTGTGATTTCATGTTCAACTATTTTTGGATCGATGCCTGGCATTTCCTCGTAAGACTAGGCAAAAATGTCACAGAATTATTTAAAAAGATCTGTGTAGATTTGAATCTCTCCAGGGGAGCAGTCAGCTCTGACAAAAACATTCTCCACGACGCTAGGGTTTCGAAAGATATTGATCAGTAAGGTTTCAGTGATAGTTTCCATATTACCCTCAGCATAAAACTCATGTGTAGCTAAGGGATTAATAGGACAAGACCTATCTCTCGTCATAGTCAAGGTGAAATATCTGGCTTTGATTCTTCTTAACTCTGGGAGGAAGTATGATCTGTGATGAAGATATTCCCAGGGTTTGTCCAGAATAGTCATTGCTTCAATTACAAATTCATCAGAGGGAAATACTAAGTCTAATGAATTGGTGTCAGTGAGAGAACCCTAAGCCCAAATAGGCTCTAGAAGTGGATCAAACTCTTGTGTAGGAGTTGGATCTGTATTGGATGATGTTTGCTGGACTAAAGAGTATGCTACTTCAGTTGCAGACAAGGGCATGGACATGCCCGGGTTCCCTGTCCCATCCATCATGGCTGATGGGAAAGGAAGTATCCATGGATCGTTGAAGTAAGTCGTGCAGAACGAAGAAACTTGAAAAATATCAACCTTATGGTGACTGGATATAAACTTGATATCGCCTTGAGGGGGTGGGTAATCGAGGGTACCCATCAAAGATGGGCACAAACCAAAACCTACGTTGACCACTCCTAGTCGAGGATTATCAATCATCAGGACCATGGATGCTCCCAATGAAGGGTCAGGTCTGGAGAAATACAATTGATCGATGGTCACAATCCGGCCCTCGTGTGGGAACAACAAGATCCAAAAAACTGTAGCAACCACAACTTGCATGGAATAATTCCAACTCCTCCCTAACAAGAGGTTATAGTCAAGGGGTGCATCGACTACTTCTGCCTCGACACACACAGTTTTCCCTCCTAACTGCATGGGGAAAGAGGGAATGATACCATGTGGTAGGAACGAATGATCATCAAAAGTAGTGAGGAGAGTAGGTGATGGAGACAAAACTGGCTGGCCAATGGCCTTCCAACATGCCAATGACATAACACATGTCGAGGCGCCCTCATCAACCACCGTGTGGAAGATATTCCGAGTAAAAGTTTTCATGGGATAAGCCACTACTATATGAAATGCTATGTGGTAAAATATATGAGGTTTTAAGTTGGTTGTATCCAGCATGATTGTACCCGGATTACAAGTCTCGATAGATTCTAAAGCGGTTAACAAGGCTTTCCTCTGGGAAGGGAAGCTTTGGAGGACCTCCAAAGTAGACATCGCACAAGGGGTTTGTGATAAATCTTCCACCACAGAATAGTTCTGGGTGGCCCTTGCGTTTGGGTTGTGAGAATCATTTTTGAATGCACCTTTGGGGATGTGTGTCATTGGTTCACCCAACGTCTTCTCAATCTGTAGAGGAAGAGATGGGATTTCAACTTATTTTCCCTTATCATAAGTGCTTGGTTTACTATAGTCATGCGCTCTAGTTGATATAAAAGCATAACCCTTCACCATATATACATTCGTGGATGCAGGGTTGTTCGAAGACAGAGAGGGTCCTTGGTTTCCCCCTTCTATGCTTACATAGGCTTGGGTTAGATTTTTCCCATGTTGAAATGGATTGTTTAACACAACAGGCTGTTGCTGCGTCACAAACTTTTGGGCTTCTGTAAGCCGAGGACATAGATGGGTCGGGTGGTCTTCCGCACACAAGTTTCATGGATACCTCACCTTCTATTTCTCAGTGTTGTCCTTTCCAGTATTATCGGTAGGTTTTTTATCCCCCTTACCCTTCTTTCGTTGTTTTTTCTTTCCTTCAGGCTATTGGGTGGCCTTTGGATTAGTCGATTTCACTGTGTGTACATCTGAGATTTTGGTAGGGGGAGCAGCAGAAGAAATAGTTTGGCTGGCTGTTGTGTGTTGTATAGACAACTACTGCAACTGCTTCGTCAATTGCTCAGTGGGATTTGTTTGTGCTGAACCAACAATACCATCGGCATGTGGTCCAACTCTCTGTCTGGTTTTATCAAGTATTGAGCATGGCGCATATGACAAGATCTCGTATAATAAACCAGACTGAGAATAGATTAGCTCAAGTTATTGAGCTCTCATGATGGCGTCTTCTTCGGAAAATACTCTCAATGTCATGACATATTTGGATAACTGTGGGACCAAAGACTTAAGGAACCACTTGAGCAAGAATGCTAGTGGGACTGGTACCTTAATTAAACTCTTTCGGTGTCTCCCTTCTCAGATGTGATCAAAGATATGGTCCTCTTTTGTTTGTGATAAATTGGCCAGCAATTCGGTGCCAGCGTCGTATCTCACAGGTAGTTGGAAATGGTTTAGGAAAGCCATCGCCAGTTCGCCAAATGAAGAGTATCTTGAGCGATCGAGCTCAATGTACCATTTCGTGGCACTCCCAATGAGAGTAGGTTGAAACAATCACCACTATACGGAGTCATCTTTCAACGAGTCAGATGAGCACCAAAGATGGAAGGTAGTCACATGATCTCCTGGATCTTCGTTAGGCTTGGCTTCGAACTTTGGGATGTTTGAAGGCAACTTCGTCGGCATAGGAGGCCAACACGGATTGTGACAGATAGGGTCATTCAACAAGCTTGTCAAGTTTGGCAAATGAAAAGTTGCCAGGAAGGGTAGTTTGGGTTGTTGGTGATAACCTGGGAAAAAGGGGCCTGGAGTTTGACTGGCACCAAGTTGCCAAGAAAAGTTCGGTTGCTGACCCAGATTCTGGTAAAAACCATGGCCATGGCCAGTGTATGGATTTTGCATGTGAGGAGACATCATCAACTGATTTCCAAAATAGGAAATAGATGGTTGGGCATGCATTACATTCGAAGGACTTTGGGAAGGATTGCCCCATGTCGGTCCCATGGGGATAGGCATAGTACTTTGTCTGGGGTTTCATTGATTGTGAAAAGAATTACCCCAGATCGGAATTCCTGACGAGGGAAAGGATCCCTGCCAAGAATTCCAAGGCCTTGATGCGGAAGAATTTCCTGGGTGTGCCTCCTGTGAAGGAATAGTACCTTGAATAGGAATAGGTTGTCCGAAATCAGGATTTCCCCCAGTCAGGAAAGCAATGGATGAGAAGGCATTGTTACCAAATGTACCAAACAAAGAAAAAGGTGTCAAACCTACCAACATATTATGCGAAGGTGGTCCTTGACTCCCTGCTCCAAATAAACTATGGTGTGCAGGCGGCCCGACGAAAAGCTGGTGAGTGCCACCGAGTGAAGGGGATGGAGGAGGGATATGACCTCCTCCGTAAGGGAAAGGGTTAAAGGGAGCGGAAGTGCCCCCCATGTGGCCTTGAAGAGGAGCATTAGAACTCCCTTCCCTCAGACTTGAAGTTTGTGAAGTGGAGTAGGAAAGTATAGGACTTATACCTGAACTAGGCATCCCGTATGAGAACGGAAGGCATGTCGCACTTGGTTGGAAAGGGGTTGTGGCCACTGCCAGAGACGGGATCATACCACTGTGCGATTTAGAGGTGGTTGAGAACATGGTGTCTTAGATCGGTGATGGTGGATTAGGAGGTGGAAACTCTCCTGTGGTGACAACCGTAGTGGGAATTGAAGAATTCCCAGAAGGAGTAACAACATTTGTTTCCATTACTGCGTGCGACACTATTTGGCACTCGTAAGGATGAATCAGTACGATGGTGGGTGTCGAAAGATCAGTGGTTGGGGTTTCAACTAGAGCAAGAGTTTTCACTCCAAGGTCTAAAACGATCGATTCCTCCAGATGTTGGTCGGGCACAATTTCTTATGACCCAGTCGCTTCAAAATACCCTTGTTGGTCTAGCTTTCGCCTTAGTGGTGGCGGGGGTGGCTCCAGTGTAACCGGCGACAGGCCCAGAAGCCTTCATGACCGACAGATATTGTGATCCTCCACTGTGTGAGAAGATCAAATACACCCTAGGGCATTCTATTTGTTCAAAAACAACACACACTAAAAAATGTCCCTATAAGATAAGACAGGCAAACACTAAATTAATTGGAAGAATAGTTACAACAACCAATGCTAGAGAAACTTTCCAGTGCAAGTGCAATTCGAACACGGAAGAACCCTCTGGGTATACTTTGCAAAGAATGGCCTGATGTATGTCCTAGGTACTACGGTATACCCTCGCAATCACCTATGTATGTCCCTAAAAAAGATAGGCAACTAGGTTGCTAGCGCACGAACAATCACCAGGCGGGTACAATCGAAAGTCAGGTAGACCACAATGAGCAGGGTATCAAGCCCGAAACCTATCAAGGGTATCGAGAGAAAGTGGTATGGAAGACAACTGAGGACCTCAAATGGATTCGAGACCCACGAAGCTTCGTGGCAAATGTAATTGACAGAATCCCAAGACAAGCCATATATATGTGTTCTCCACTACGATTGGTCCAACTTTGGAGGGGTTATCTCCGCTACCTTTCCGCACACGCCCTCGTGTTTATCCCCCATGTTAGAGGGGGCTCCTGAATAAATTTCACGAAACTGGACTTGGACACTCCCTAACTCAGAATCCAATGTTTGATTTTAATGGCCTTGAACAATTTCCTCTCCAACCTAATTCAAGGCCCTAATCTTGAACTAATTGGTTGACCCTACAAACATAAAATTCTAATGAATTTCAGATTTAGCATTAATTTTATGGCTTGTCTTATGTCAAAGGTTATGAAAGTGAAACTAGTGATGTTTGAAAGACGAAAGTAAAAATGAACAGAAATCTAGAAAAAAAAACCTTCACTTAATGCAAATTTTCAACAACTTTTCAAATTAAAAAAAAATAAATTCTAAGATCTTTTGAACAACAAACTCAAAGAAAGATTTCACTCGCCTACGAGCTACTTACGATCTAAGTAAACTGTCAAGAACTTATGAAAGCAAAGACTTTTTCCTGGTTACTAATGCAAAACAACACTTTTCAACCAAACAAAGAAATGAAAGATATTTTTTTATTTGAATGCTCACAAAGCAAAAAGGAAAAAATCAACAAATCAAAAACCAAGAAAAACTTTTGGCCTAATTGAAGATCGCAAAGAATCACTTCAAGAAATCACACACTAGCAACTTAAAAAAGGACTCTCACACTTGTCTAAAAACCCTAAAGAAAATTTTGATGAAAACTTTTAAATGAAAAAAGAAAGCTATGGCTGAGATCAACCCTAAGCTACTGACTACTAGGACAAAGATTCAAAAAACCTGAGAGGTATAACTCTTGTCAACAGAAAGGATGACTGCCTCACCCTCAACAAAAACTATCCTTCACAAGCACACTGCTGACAATTCAACAACAAGCGTGTGCACGCGAGCTGTGTAGAACTAGAGGGCGTGTACACATGTGTTGGCCTTCTATAGGTTGCGTGTATCTCTAAAACTATGAAACAAATAAAAACAGAAAATCTAAACCAGGAAGACACCACTGATACTAAGAACCAGGATCTCTTGAAGGCTTAGACACTTTCTTTAACAGAAAAAAGAAAACAATGTAAGGAAAAATTTGTAGAACAAACCAATCTGAGGTGAACCCTAAGCTATAGACTGCAAATAACAAAGACTAGAAAGAGTTCCAGAAAACCCCTGAGAATGACTAATTCTGATAGGGAAGAGGATGACTATCTCAAAAAGTTTCTGGAATCATACACCCTACTATTACTTCTTTGGCTAGTGTTTACACGCGAGATGTAAGAAAGTAGGGCACGGGTACACGTGTGCAAACCCTATGCAACCCATGTGTACCTCTGTGGGTCTCGAAAGAAATACAGTCAAGCAAAGAAACAAAGATAGCTGGTATGGAAGACTAGAATCTCTGTTATCTCAGACTTTGCAGAAACTTCAAAAACAGGAAAGAAAACCGGTCTTTTAAAAATACCCAAAAATATTCCTAGGAACCCTAGAGACTTCCCTAGTATGGTCACCAATTCTGTTGTGGTGGGAACTCCCCCTATGGACTAGCATTTAGGGTTATATCATGCATGCATATGAGACTGAAAGAATCCTACTTTCTACCGTCGTCGCAAACCTAATCCCCATTTCTTTTAAGAAAAAACATGGTTAGACAAGCATACCTTGTTTCAGGTGTTCGATATCGATCCTTCTTTGTGCTTGATCACTTGTTGGCAACTCTCCTCCCAAGGATGACCTGCATACAAAACAAGAAACAAACTATACATGCATTTTACCTACAGATTAATGGGTTAGATATTCAAACATATATTCAATAAACTATGAAGAAATCATATAGTGGGACGGGAAAATAATTTCTTTATTATTAACTTTAATGAATCAACTTACAATGTCGAGACCGGCCACCGCTCTGCAAACCTAATCTTGGGCTCCTCTTCAAATGTCCTTCAACTTATTTTCTCTGTATCTCTCTTTGCACAAGGATGGCTAAAGGGTTGGGACAATGGGAATGTGCATTTTGTAGAGTTTCTTTACTATTATTCTCCTCCTCAAATGGGACCCCTACCCCTTCTTTTATAGGCTAGAAGGAGCTAGGTATTTGGTCGAACCCTTGACTATGCATGGCCGAGAGTTTCAGTTAACTCACCAGAAGTTGTGTGTTCTGTCATAAACTTTCATTTTTGCGTGCTTTTGTAGGTACATGCAGGTTGTTTTAGGTCAGCTAGCATGTACACATGTGCAGTAATGGAGTAGGGCACGTGGGCCCTTATAAAAGAGGTTTTTAAGAAGAGTTGTTCTGCAGTGCTTTGGAAAAAAAGGAATCTGAGATGGACTGATGCCAGGTAAGCATGTCTGGTGCAAATTAGGGCTATAAAAATATGTGGATTTATCCAAATTTTAGTCACATAACTATTTACTGGTGAATCCCAAAGTGCACCCTTCTTGCATCAATATTGCTCCAAGACCTCTTCATGAGGCATCACATTCCAAGACAAAAGGCTTAGTAAAATATGGTAGATCTAATATTGAAGTTGTGCACATGGAATTATTTAAAGATAATAAGGCCTATTCAATAGCCTCATTCCAAACAAAGGCATTATTTTTTAGTATCAAAATTAAGGGAGACACAATTGTTCCATAATATTTCAAAAATATCTTGTAGTATCCTATAATTCCTAAGGATCCAAGCAAGCTCTTCAGGGTTTTGGGACAACTCCACATTTCATAGTTGTGAATTTATTGGTATAAACACATACTCCCTCTTGTCTTACAATGTGACCCAAGTATTCAAACTCTACAAGCCCCAAAAGAACATTTTGAGTTTTTTACAAATATATGGTGATCCTGTAGAAGTTTCAGTTCTATATCAACATACTCCATGTGGTATTCCCATGTTTTTTTGTAGATTAGAATATCATCAAATAATAATAACAACATATTATGTAGGAATGGGTGAAATATATTTTCCATGAGGCTATGTAACATTGATGGAGAATTACAAAGGCCAAATGCATCACTAAAAAATCACAATGAACTTCATGTGTATAGGAAGTAGTCTTAGGGATTTTTCCTCTTTCATCCTAATATGGTGGTAGCCAAAATGAAGGTCAAGTTTAGTGAAAAACTTGGCTCCATGAAGTTCATCCAAGAGGGCATAAATAACTAGGATAGGAAATGTATCCTTTATGGTCAACTTATTGAGAGCCCTAAAATCAAAACAAATGCACCAAGTACCTTCCTTCTTTAATATGATGAACACCAGTGATGTGTATGGGATAGTACTAAGATGTATGAGTCTCATCTCCAACAATTCCTCAACAATCTTTTCAATTTCACTTTTATGTGCAAAAGGGTGTCAATAAGGACACACATTGGGTGATTGACTACCTAGAATGAGTGGAATACCATGGTCATGCTCTCTATGTGGAGGTGGTAAACCTTGTGGTGTTTCAAATACCTATTGATGCTTAGAGAGAACTAGTTTCAAATTAGAGTGAATCTCTTGTAGTGTGGTGTCAATTAATTGTATGGAATTAAGCTACGTAATAACACTTGAGTGGCATTTATTCAACAACTTATTCATATGATGAGAGGTGATAATTTTAGGGGAACTAGTTGTAATCCCCTTGAAGGTATGTTTTCTCCCTTCCTACATGAACTTCATGTATAATTATTTAAAATATATGGTGACTAATACCAAAATGCATACCCAGAGAAATATATCACAACCACCCATTACAATATCGAACATGTGAGTTTTGAGATGATACTCACCAATTTGTGATTCCACATTTTCACAATAGCCCCCACATTTCATCGTATCACCATTAGTGATAATAATTGAAAATTAGATATGGGACATACATAAGAATGGGTGTCTTGTGCCACTCTCCTATAGATAAAATTGTGAGAGCTACCACTATCAATCAACACAATGACTTTGTGTTGCTTGATGTAGCTAATCAATTTCAAGGTTTGAGGTTCCAAGAACCTAATAGGGCATGGATAGAAATTTGGCGTTCCTCACAAGGATCTTGCAAGGGGGATTCATCTTCCATAGGGGGGGGGTTGTATTTTAAAGTTAGTTTAAGAATATCTTCAATAGGAATGTCCATTGAGGAGTCATGTGGAGATACATTTATTTGAAATATTTTTTGTTCTTTACATTCATGCCCTTTGAAATATCATTCATCACAATTATAGAAAATATGGAGGCATTGACATTTTTCCATCTCTTTGGGAGATAACTTCTGGATGTGGAGTGGTTGTTAGATGGAGGAGATGGGAGTAGTATCCGTAGGAGGGGTAGGACATGTGGTGAATAAAGGTCCTTTGGTTTTTGCATTGGTCACTATATCAACTTATTTATCTCTATCACAGTATTCCAACCATGTTTGTGGGTTCTTGTAACATAGCCATCCCCCAAGATAGGTCCCATCATTGCAAAAATGACTTAGCCTACTAAATCAAAATTTAAATTTCCCCATAGATATAAAATAAAAACAAGGTCCAGTAGGACCATAAAAATTACAACAAAACAATATGTTGATTTACCCATGCATTTAAAATTTTTATAAAACATGAATGCATCCAGTAAGAACACAACAACCACACATCATTGAAATGTCATTTACACAATGTAATAATCATAATAAACATAACATAATCTTATTTGTTCATAATATATAATCAATTGGTTGTGTATGAACAATGAACCTCCCAACCATAGGCGTTGATGTTCATTTTCTCTCAACAACATAACACCTCTGAGCCGAGGCTATGAGTCCACAAGGAGATATGGCCCTCTGTATGTTCACTCTCCACACTCAATAACCCAAAGCCCAAGTTATCCTCCTACAAAAATTCCAATCCACCAACTCTCTTTTCCCCACAACCTGCACAACCCAGGGAATGTACCCCCTTCACTTCTCTTAGTCCCTTGGGTTGTACCATTTATTTATCAGGGCTTCTAGTGCACTCAGTTAGCCATAAATCTCTCAGTTGGGGACTTTAAGAACTCTCATATACTTCAAGAGTGCTCATAACAACCTTCACAAGGATCTTGAACCATTTCCTCAATAAGAAATTGCACTACATGATTACAACCCATTTTTTCAAGCACACAAGCCACATTTCCAACATAAAACACAACCAAACAATAGTTTCCTTCAATCATACCATGGATCATTCTCTTCCCAACACTCAAATCCTCTCTTGATTCCCAAAAACTACATGTAAGACTTGTTGGATTACTAAGAGGGGGGGTGAATCAGTAATAATGTAATTATAATATTTTTTCTCTAAATAATCCAAGTGTTATATCAATGTAGAATTATTATCTAATAATGAACAATCAAACACATACACAGTACACTAGTGTTTTATTTGGAAACCCAAATTGGGAGAAAACCACAAAATGATTTTTCTTATATGTCTTGAAGAATTACATTCATTGGAAGCACCAACTTCCTTTGTTTTCCAAATACAACTGGAAGGAGGCTCCAATCCCCCTGGTTTCTTAGGTTACAACCTGAGGGAAGCTCCAACACCCCAATTCTCTATCTACAACCAGAAGGAGGCTACAACCCCCTATGTTCTTCGGATACAACTGAAAGGTAGATACAACCACCTGTACTTGCCCCATCCAATTGCCTTGAAGTAGAAGTAGAATGATGGAACCATTTTCACACTATCACTGTGATATATACCATTGTAAACCTGTACCAATAAACTTGAACCATGCATGAAACATGCATCAACCTATACCTCAACCTATAATCAACCTGTACCATAAACAAGTGCATCAACCATGCACCAACCTGTAATCAACCTGTACCATAAACAAGTAAAAACAACCATGTACCAAGTATGTACCAATCATGTGTCGAATACTCATCAAATATGACTCATCAATATGTACCAACATCATCAACTATACACCTCATGTATCTGACTCATCAACTACTTGTCTCAACCATGTACCCAACTTGTACCTCAACCAAAAGACCTCATCAATTTCATCATCCAAATATGATTTGTAACTCTGTAATAGACCTGGTGTATATGATCACATACCTGCAAACATTCCTTAACTTTAATAACAAGAGACTAGCATTTTCATCAAACTTTTCTTTAGTCTCACATGACTAGTTTTGGATTAGTCAACAACCCTGACTTGAAATAATCATAACTTTGTACCTGTAATAATTAAATATTTGAAACTGATATAAAATGTTCTTCACTGTGTTTTATGCAAGTTCTCCAGGTTTCACTACTTGGAACCTCTCAGAAAAAGGAGTTATAGAAAAAATGGCATACCTTGTTGAATTATGGCTTATTCTAGAGAGTGACCTTGTAGAGCGTGCCCCACACGGAATATTTGTTGAATCAATATGAAAATATTACACAACATACTAAAAATTGTACTATAACAAACACAATTGGTATTACTGAATTTGTATATGTTATGAAGAAGTTATGACATTTTACCCGAAACACCTGTTTTTTACTAGTTTCAGGACTAGCCACAAACCCTATTTTCCACGGAGTGTAACTCAAAAACTACA
This sequence comes from Picea engelmannii, assembly GCA_009831015.1. NCBI lineage: Eukaryota > Viridiplantae > Streptophyta > Pinopsida > Pinales > Pinaceae > Picea > Picea engelmannii. The sequence continues at coordinate 912,739 of ML785783.1, read as the reverse complement.
ACGACCCACAATATGAATTGTTTACCATAGATACTTGGATATGTTTCCTCAATGGAATAACAATTTCATGTTCTGAATCATTCTATAAAAAAATTTATTACGAAAATGGTGAGATGACATGTAAATAACATACCTTAGAAAGCATCATCAAAAGAATTTATCCTTTCTTGAATTCTGACCTTCTTTTCTTCACTTATCTTAGAAATTCATCTTAGATATTGTTTGGTTACCTCAGAAACCTATAGGTATTCAATATTCTCAAGTCTGTCTAAAATGAGAGAGCCTTGCCTCTTATTTATACTCTCCAAGTAGCTTCCTTAAAAACATATTCTAGGTCACTTTGCCCACTTTCCTTATTTTAGGGTTAACCCACTTCTAATTTCTGCATTAAATTTATTATTTAAATAATTTATTTTGTATTCACTTTGAATTATAGTACAATAATCACTTCACTTTATTATTTACCTTCTAAAATCTCTGAAACCACTTTCACTACATTGACCTTTTGGGGCTTCTAGATGACATAAGAGGGTCCTCCAACTTCGAAAGGCCATAACTCTCTAACTGTGAGGAGTTATGTGACATTCCACATACCACTGGAAATGGCATGACAAGAAATATTCATCAAGGATAGTTTCACTAAAAAATTCATTTTTCGTCATCTCATTATTCCACAATTAAGCATGGGTTCTCTCACTGCGCAAAGCGTCTTCCCATGAGGGATTTCACCATAAGGGGACCACTTTGGAGTTCATCCATATTTACTTCTTATCAACCATGAAAAGAAAATAATGAGTCATCTTTACATCAAACAAACTTGGGTCCATTACCCAAACCTTTGTGCTACTAGGATTTCTTCAAGGGTTGACATCAATGACAACGAACCTTAATCAACAAAATTGTCTACTTTCTGTATATGAATTTCATTCTCTTTCCCTTGATTTCTTGACTCACACTCTTCCCAAGGATGATTGTACTTTATCCCCATGCTACCAATAACTATGGGATGTGACTCATCACACCCACCCTCTTACATGATTTTAATGATTGGATTTGGGAACACTCAACAACAAATACAAGGTTATACACAATGATAATAATTTTAGGAATGGGAGTTGGATTAATACCCATGAATAAAATCCCCCTTGGAGCTCCTCTCTCTTGTGGAATCATAGCCCTACATAGTTTTCATCCCTTGTGTATCACAACCAACGATTTCTAAATTTATTAATCATTTCAATGTATATAATACATATTTTGTCCCTCTACCATTTTAATCAATACATGGTATCTTTTCCCTAAACATATTGGCTCACCAGCCTACACAATTACGTTATAATTTGGAGGGATTAAAACTGGGTATGTTACAGTGTTGCAATATGAAACTTGTGTTAATTTCTTCCTTGATACCACTAATTATATGTAAACTAAAATGGATATTCCACTAGTTAGTTCATCACAAAAGATCTATTAAAATACTAAAATCTTGACTGTGAAGGTTAATTTCCTTAAGAGCTCAGATTCTTTAATTATCAATTTTCTATCTAAAATATATGAAATAGTTGAAATGAAAAAAATATGGACACACCATCCACAAACAAACACAAGATATGACCTGGGAAATCCAATATGAGATAAAACCTAGCTAGAAGGTGAGGTTTCTCTGCTCTCTTTTATTTAAATGCAAGTACAAAGAAAGAGGCACTCTCTGTGGAGTTTCCTTGGCACTGTGGCTTGTATGGTTTCTAGATAATCTCTTCTCCTCTATTATTCTCTAAACATACCACTCCTATGTTCTCTAATCAACTGTGGAATACATATAATGCTAAAAAATGGAACCCCTTCTCCTCCTAGTGGCCTGGTATTTAACTTCGCCCGATATTCATCTATGGGTAGGGTTTTGACTTCCTCAAACCTCAATTCTCATAAGGTTTTGGACCTTATATAATATTATTGAAATCCCATACATGGTTAGCCCCATATACAAGTGTAATGGGGGATAATGTGGCATCCAATCATACCATGGTGGTCAACATAGTAGGTCAACTTGTGTGAGGAATTGTTTTTGCATACGAGCTCTCATTGACATGATTTTTGCATCGATAGAAAGGTATCAATGTGTATAATAGTGTCAAGGGGTCTCAACCAAAGATGCAAAAATTTTAACCCCAAAAATTCCATTTGATTCCTTAAAATGGTTCTATAAGGTTTTGAACCCCAATTTTCTAAACTAGGATCTACCATTAAAATGACCTTGCAAGTTGATTCCTCCATTTGTTTTCACTTTGAAAGCATCGAGATAGATGAAAAATAATATAATGATACAATATGGATCATACCTCCCCATTTATGGAGGATTTTTGTCCCCAAAATATTTACTAAATGAGATGAGGAAATTTTTCTTCTATCTTCTCCTTGGAGTACCACTTTTATTTTTATGGAAGTTGTCCTTTCAACCCAATCTTCCAAAGTTCATGCTTCCCCTATATTGTAATTATGAATCACTTCTAAAAACTTATGTCATCTACGAACTCTGCCTGAGGATCTACTGCTAAGTATTGTATGGAAGGTAGGAACTACTCCTCCTCTTCATCCAACATGGAAGGATTGTAGAGTTTGAGATTCTCCACATTCACTACTAAGTAAATGTGCATATATGGTAGTAGAGTGAGTTTGTAGGTGTTATCTCACACCTTCACCAATATATTGAAAGGTACATACCACAGAGCCTTGATATTATTACAAGGACGTTGTAGTATTTCCTTATTCAACAAAAACCAAAATATGTCTCCCACTTTGAATGAATTCTCGGTTCTATGTAGATCATGTCTAGCCTTGTATTTTACCTATAACTTCTTCAACATATCCTATACTTGCAAATGGATTTTCCTAATATTATCAAAAAAAAAATTCTATATTTAATTCATCTCTTCTGAGAGCCTCCCTCACTCCTCCTTGCTATCTATATACAACATCCAAGGGTGAAAGTGGCAGATATTCAAAGCAATTTTCAAAAGGTGACTTATTAGTAGAAGTCTGGACAACTCTATTATATGAGTGTTGTATGTGGATCATATTTTCATCCTAGGTATTTGGAAGATTCTTATTGTAAACCCTCAAAATATGCACTAAAGCATCGTTGACTACTTTTGTCTATAGATCTTTTTGTGGATGGAAGTTTTCAGATCTCTTCAACTTAGAGTCCATATTCTCCCACAATGTAGTCCAAAATTTATTGAGAAATATGATATCCCTGTCTAAGATGATGCTCCTTGGAATCCCAAAATGTACATAGACCTATTCAAACAACATGTTTGTTTCTTCTTGTCCTTTGATGGTATTTTTACAAGGAATGATAATACACATCTTGGTGAACCTTTCAACTACAACAAACAGATAGTCATGTCCCTACCTAGTTATTGGTAAACCTCCCACAAAATCCATGGAAATGCTTTCCCAAGGTCGAGTGGGTACAAGTAAGGGATGGTATATACCTTGCTTCCTATTATTGGTAATTTTCTACAACAAAGTATACATCCTTTAATTATCATTCTACATATTCTTTCATTATGGGACAATACACATACATCTGCAAGTTGGCAACTATCTTCCCAACACCAAAATTTCCTACAACCTTGGAGGTGTGAGCCTCTCTAATAAGTTACAATCGTTCACCTTTAGGTACATAGATCTTGTTGATATTGTAGAGTAACCCATTCTAGAAATGATATTTAAACTTTTCATCACCTTCTTCTATATAAATTTCTCCCTATAGTTGCTAAAAGACCTCCTTGAAGTACTCAACTTATGTTGTGCCTCTTTGTATGCATCATGGGTAAAACCCTCCATGTGCATTAGAGTTCCCAAAGTTTTAATATTGGATGTGGGTGGCCTTGAAAGAATGTCTGCCAACTTTTTTGTGTTACCATTATTATACTTGATGACTAGATGAAATTGTTGTAAAAATCCCATCCACTTGTAATGTCTGTTTTTTGTAGGTTACTTTGGGCCTACCAATATTGTAGCAGTTGTTGATCTATGTGGATGATAGTATCATTACCCATCATATAGTGATTCCACTTATTGATATATTGAAATAGGGAATAATGTTCATTTTCATGTGTAGGGTAGTTGATAACTACCCCATGAAATGTTTTAGAATGATAACATACATGCCTTCCTCCTTGCATCAAAACTACTCCCATGGCATACCCACTTGCATCTATATACACTTTGAAAGGATTTTGTAAATTTAGTAATGCGAGAACTGGTGCTTGAATGATATTTATTTTCATATTATTGAAATACTTTTTCTAATTCTCCCCCCATTGGAAACTATTACCACTCACTATTATGGTGTGGAGTGGTGCAAATACCACTAAAAATGAAACTATGAACTTTTGCAAGTACTGCGGTGCCCCAACAAAAGTCCCAACCTTAGTGACATTAGTAGGAACTAGCCATTTCATGATTTCCTCCATGTTTGTGAGATATATATTTAGCTCCCATCCATTGATGACATACCCAAATACACCAAAGACTAATGAGTAAAATCACATTTCTTGAGGTTATCCAGTAGTTGGTGCTTCTTAAAAGTTTTTGAGAACACACTTATACTGGGGGGGGGGGGGTGAATTAGTATATGTATAAATATTTATTTTTAACACTCATAAAACATAATGAAGCAATCACATAAATTTAACAACTAGAAGACACAATATTTTACATGGAAACCATTTCGGGAGAAAATCAGAAAAAAATCCTTTTATAAATTTGTAGGCACGAACCTATTGTTACAAATGTTTGTAGGCACTAACCTACTAGAGACACCAATATCCATTGTTGTTTGTAGGTACTGACCTACTAGAGACACCAATCCCCATTGTTGTTCGTAGGCACCAATCTATTGGAGACACCAATCCCCACAACTATTTGCTTTGTAGGAACCAACCTACTTACAAGTGTACAAGTTCTTCATATGCATTTCCTTCACTGGTCTACTTTTTTCTTCTATCTTCACAAAATATGCTTTGTGCTCATTACTTCTTCTTTTTCCATATCTACTCTGTGCTTTCTACTTCTACTTTCGCCAAATCTTCTCGACGCTCACTCCTTCTTCTTTTTCCAGATCAACTCAACATTATCTTCTTATACTTTTGTTGGATATGCTTAACACTGGTTCCTTCTTCTTCTGCAATATCTATTGGTTGGATCGTCACACACTTCTTCACTCTCGCCCCTTTTAAATAATATTGAATCTTTTTTATATTATATTCTCATATGTAAATATTACATTTCCACTCTTCACCCCCCACACACTTCACTCACAATCCTCTTCTCCTTTTATACATTACCATTAACTCTACATGAAAATCCATATACATTTGAAAAGACACAACTTTAATTAAAAAAATAACAAATTTCCTTTTTTCTAATTTACTTTTCAACATACCATGGGCAAAATACCATCATGGGTTTTAAAACCATGGGAAAATACCATGTGCACGTTTACTCCACTTTCACTTTTTAATTCACTTTTAATTTTTAATCCACTTTCACATAGCTTCATGTTTAATCCACTTTCACATAACTTCATATTTAATCCACTTTGACGCAACTTCATATTTAATCCACTTTCACGTAACTTCATATTTAATCCACTTTCATGTAAATTTACATTAACCCACTTTCACGTAACTTCATTTCTAATTCACTTCCACTTTGTATCTCTTAAATTAACCTTTCCTTTGAATATTTATATTTGAATACTTACCTTTGATATCAATGACAATAATTTATTCAACAATCTCCCCCTTTGTCATTGATGACAACCATGTACTAAAAAACATGTAATCCTCCACAAATAGAAAGAATTATCTCTTGTCTGCAACTCTCCCCCTATCTGTAATTCTCCCCCCCCTAGCTGCAACTCTCCGCTATTTGTAATTATCCCCCTTTTAAATCAATGGAAAAGGAGTGTTCCTCTTGATATGTGCTTATTTACTGATGATATGAGAGGGATATCCCTCCCAGCTTCTATCTGAGATATGAAAATGTTTCTCTGGGAATGGGTTTGGTAAAAATATCTACAACTTGTTCCTTGGTGGCAATGTATTCCATCTTGACACTTCTTTTGTATACCTATTCTATTAGGAAGTGGTACTTGATGGGAATATGCTTCGTCTTTGAGTTCATAATAGGAATATCTGAAATGTTGATTGCACTTGTGTTGTCACATATGATTGATATTGGATGATCATATTCTACCTTGATATCCTGTAATGTTTTCTTCATCCATATAACTTGTGTGCAACATGTTTCTGCTACAATATACTCAAATTCTGTTGTGGATAGAGAGACTGAAGGTTATTTCTTTCTCAATGAAGACACTAGATTGTTTCCCTGAAAGACTGCTCCTCGACTTGTACTTTTTATGTCACTGACATTGCCTTTCCAATCTGCATTTGTATATGTTGTTAGAGTAAAATATTCACCTCTTAAGTACCATAATCCAAAGTCCAAGGTTCCCTTTATATATTTGAATATCGTATTTACTTATTGCACATGAAATTCTTTTGGTGCATCTTGAAATCATGCAACCAATCCTACTTCTTGCATAATGTATGGCCTTGATGTCACCACATATAGTAGGATTCCAACCATTGACCTATAAAATGTTTGATTTTATTCTGGAGATTCATTATTTTTTCTCAATTTACAACATCTAACCATAGGTGCGTTAACTGGTGTACAATCTTCCCTTATAAATTTCTTCAACATTTCCTTTATCTACCTTTTTTGTTAAATGAATATGCCTTTGTCAAATTGAGAAATTTATAATCCAAGAAAGAATGACAGTTCACCAAGCAACTTTTTCATTTCTACTAAAAACTCTTCACACATTTTGTTCATACTACCTCCAAAAATAATGTCATATACATACACCACAACAATCAACTAATTTTATACTATTGTCTTGATGTACAAATTATTGTCACCATTTCCTCTTTTTAAGCCTTATTGTTGTAGATAGTTATCGAGTCTTGAATACCAGGGTTTGGGAGCTTGTTTTAGCCCATAAACATATTTCTTCAGTTTGCACACATGATGCTTACTTTCTGATAATATGAATCCTTCTAGTTGTTCAAGGTATACTTGTTCCTCTAAATTGCCATTGAGAAAGGAGGATTTGAAGTCCATTTGATAGATTTTGAAAGTCTTGAAACAGACAAATGCCAAAAACATTCTAATACATTATAGTCTAGCAACCGAGTGAAAGGTTTCCTTGAAATCAATATGTTCAACTTGAGCATAGCCTTTACAAACCAATATTATTTATTTCTTATTACTTTCCGATCTTATCACTACATGTCCATGGTCATATTACTTTCTTATTTATTTCTTATTACTCTCTTATTATTAAGAATGTTGTATGTAGATCACATTTTCATCCTAGGTATTTGGATTCTTCTTATTGTAACCCCTCAAAATATGCACCAAAGTATCAATGACTACTTTTTTCTATAGATCTGTTTGTGGATGGAATTTTTTATATCTCTTCAACTAAGTGTCCATATTCTCCCACAATGTAGTCCAAAATTTATTGAGAAATATGATATCCATGTCTGAGATGATGCTCCTTGGAATCCCAAAATGCACATAGACCTATTCAAAGAACATGTTTGTTTCTTCTTGTCCTTTGATGGTATTTTTACAAGGAATGAGAATACACATCCCAATGAACCTTTCAACTACAATAAATAGATAGTCATGTCCCTACCTAGTTATTGGTAAACCTCCCACAAAATCCATGGAAATTCTTTCCCAAGGTCGAGTGGGTACAAGTAAGGGATGGTATATACCTTGATTCCTATTATTGGGAATTTTTGTACAACAAAGTATACATCCTCTAATTTACCATTCTACATCTTCTTTCATTATGGGATAATTACATACCAGTCCGGGGTTGTCTAAATAACCCAAGCCGTTTGGAATGGACCACCCTGACGAGTTTAACGGCTCCGTTGGCCGCTCTAATGTCTTTCAAGAAAACTAAAGAGAGAATTGATCTGAGCTAAGTAATCTAAAAGAAACTAAAACTAATAAAACAAAATAAAAGAAATTAACTAAAAACTAACTAATACACTAATCTAATTATTATATACAATCCACTAATTACTATTGTAATAACTCAAATCAACTATCTAATTATCAGCTGCAATGTTACTTATTCACAAATGTACACTATAAACA
>ML785783.1:821489-851659 GCA_009831015.1 Picea engelmannii | reverse complement strand
AGTCCAAGTAGGATTTTCTGGAGGCTTATTTGGTGTAGAAATTCCCTTTTTGGGTGGCATGTTTTGCCAAGTATCACTTTTGAACCTTGATTTTGAGGTGGTTCTGGTAGGCAATATTTCTTCTGTTGTATCTCCCAAGTTTCGGACCTTCTGGGTCTGAAACTTTCCTTTATGTATTTCTATGATATTTCTTCTCTGCAATGCCATAGTTCTGATCAAAATTGGATGTGCCAAGTGGAATTTACTGTAACTTCCCCACAACTTGCCGATTTTTGGCCTTTCCAGGAGATCTCACTTGTATAGTGTGCCCCACACAAAATAATTGATATTAAATTCTGAAACTCACACCAGAGATACTACAGACTGTCCACAATCCAATGCAACTAGTCCCACACAATTTGGATACTCTAGGAATAAGTTATGATTGTTTTACCTGTAACACCTTCTTGGTACTAGTCAATAGGACTAGTAAGATACCCTATCTTACACAGGGTGTATCTACAAATTTATAATGAACCAGAAGATAAACGTTTTACCACATATACCTTACTAATTTATGTAAATAGACTCCAAATATCAGGGTCTGAAACGTTACAGAAATGTTTTTATAGCGAAAATTCCACAATGACTCAGTTCAGGACGATTTCAGAACCCTATCTTGTACAGGCTGTATCTCCGAAAGTATAAGGCCTCAAGATATGAATTTTGAACCCAGCATACCTTGATCCATTTACTAAATATCATCCAAGTCGTTCCTTTCGAAACATTGTAGAAAACAAGTTATAGTGAAAATTCCAAGGTGTCTCAGATGCAGCAGCGAAACCCCAAGACCTTGAGCTCTGATACCATATGTTAAGAACCAAATATCAATATAGCATAGAAAATCCTCAGAAAAAGTACTCAACACCTTGAAAAAGAGATAATTTCATATAATAAGCCTCTTCAAGGGGTCAACCTCCTTTTACCCCACTTAAATGTTCAAGTACCAGATGATTCAAAATGAAAATGTCTCCTTGGTATATATAGGAGACTAGGAGGTATAATTACAGCTAATGGCCTAAATCCGACATAAATAAAATAACATTACTAATATAATATGCCCCAATTAAGGGGTAATGATCCAATATTAGGGCTTAACATTGATTTGCAAATCCCTTCGCCTCCTTGTGTTTCACGATGCAAACTATTAAATAGCCATGGAAAGGATGGTAGAAGAGGAGGAGAGTTAGCATGTTATCAATGTGTAAGAAGCGTATGATAATATAGAACATTTATGAGTAAAGATTAATGAAAATCCATTTCATTACCATATTTTGATTATCTATGATTGAGAATGAGTTGAGTTGTTAAAGAGAGTTTTGATTTTATGTGTTGAAGTGTGAGTGAGAGTAATGTGTGCATTAGAAGTAAGCTTCATGTAGACTTCAGCAGCTGACCTGCTGAAGCAGCAAGGGCCCACCGCCCAACAAAGGTCAGCCTATTTGTAGATTAGCATTAGTGTTTGTTTTCAATAGTCTAAACATTGAATTAGTTAAATTTTTAACTCTGTTTGATGATAGTAGTACAGTTTAGATTAAGATTTCCATTTTATAATGAATTAGATCTTTAATTACTCTGTTTTTACATGTACTCTGTTTCTATTCTCACGAGTTTGGTTTCCTTGAGTGATCATAGTTGTTGGCAGTGATAGTCAAAACTACTTGGAGAAGACCTAGTGAAGTTCAGTGTGAACCACAACAGAACCAACATATTGACTGTTGAACTACCTATGCTATGTTGAATGATGTGTGATTTCCTTTCAGAAAGTGTGGATTGTATAATTAGTTTCTAGGTCAGACATCAGAGTTGATCTATCAACCAATTCCATTTCATACTTGCATCTGCCATAATGGAATAGATAGCCTCTCTGTGAAAGACAACCAAAGTACATTATAGTTTGCTATTTTGATTTGTTTCCAGCCTGTATAATCTAGTTTAATTTATACTCGTGACATTAGGAATTACCTTTCTTACTGGTGTCTTGTAACTCTGTTGATTACGAATCCTGGATTGATAATTAATGAGTGCATTATATTAGACATATAAGTAGCACAACATTTTGGCACCGTTGCTGGGGAGTTGCAAACGGTAGGAAGTAATTTTTAGCTTAGATTGTTTTCATAAATTTTAATGTTTTAAAAGGTTTCTTGAGGGAGGAGGATAAAACGTTTACGATGTGAATGAAGAGCCACGTGGCCACTAGAGTGGGGTTCTTTGAAGCCAAGTTTCCTTCTTACCTTCTAGATAGAATTAGGATTTCAATTCAGCTAAAAAAATCAAATTTCCATTTTATGCATAGATATAGAGATAACAAGGGTAGATTTGTAAGCTCCAAAGATTAAAAAACACCCCCCCCCCCCCCCCCCCCCNAAAAAACCCCCCCCCCCCCCCGCCCACTAATCCAACTAACACTAGTGAAGGAAAAATTCCACCAATAGAAAATTCAAGGGGAGCCAGCGAGGATCCAGAAGGAGAACCTAAAACAAAAGAATCAATATTCGGACAGGCAGAACGTGAGTCTGCTGAACATTTGGGAGACACAGAAAATCTAGTGTTTGAACCATCCATCAGTAGAATGGCAGAAGAAGAAGGAAATGCAGCTACAGAGACTGAGACCTTTGGGTTTCCAATCTTGGATATTTCCAAAAATGTCAGCATGAAGAATATCCCACTATCATCGTTACCTACTTTCAGAGGTATGTCAATTGAATATCCAGATTTATTTTTATTTGAGTTTGACATATTATGTAGAAGCTATAACTACTCAGACGATGCCCAAACACTTAATCGTTTTCCTGCTACAATGAAAGATTCAGCCTTAAGATGGTTCATGAGCTTAGGAGAAAAAACAATCCTTTCTTGGGATCAAATGAAAGACACATTTTTACGAAAATACCAAGACTATTGTAAGGATAATATTAAAAATGAAATTTTTAAAATGCATCAAACAGAAGATGAAAGTCCTGAAGGCTACCTAGAAAGGTTCTTATACAACTATCAAAAGTCAAAACTATTCACCTTAGACCCAGTTGTAGTAAGAACTGTATTATTGAAAGGTTTTAGGGATGATTGAATAGAAGTTTTAAACTTGTTGAGTTTAGGAGATGTACACCAAAAACCTTTTACAGAAATTGCAGATTACTGTAGGAGATACTCAAGAGGACAAGCTAAAACGGGCAAAGGACCAAGAGATCCTTTTAGCAAAAATACAAAACAAAGTTCAGGGACTATCACCAGAACTGAGTTAGGAAACTTATTGGAAAACTTTAAAATAGACATCTTGAGTACAATAAGTAACCAATTAGATACTCTGAAACTGAAAAAGAAACAAGAAGAAGATGATTTAACAATATTTTGTCATAGATGCCGAAAGAACACAATAACGAGAAAGAATTCCCATTAAATGTCATAGAAATCTACGGTTTGTGTACTCTAGAGCACCCCACATCTGAGTGTCCAACCTTGCTTGAATTACAAGCTATGTATAGGGGAGGAGGAGTCTCACAAGAATAGTCATACCCTTCTATAAGACCTTGGAGAGCCCAAAATCCCAATACATTTTATGATCCTAATACACAATATCAACAACAACAATGGGGTCCTTCCTCAATGACTTATCCACAATGGACACATCAACAAACTCAGCCTTGGCAATAAGGTTGGAGGGGACCTATGTATGGAAATCCCTCTTACCCTACATATCCATAGTACCCTGCAAACATTTCCCAATTACTACCTAGATTCAACCCACCACAGATGCCACCAGAGATGCAAGCTTTACTCCCACCTCCTATACAACAGCAATTTACAACCCCCTTGAATCCTAATCAACAACAACAAGTATCTATAAATCCCAATCAAAAACCACAAAACCAAGCTGCCCACAATCCTCTGAGACCAACAACAATCCCTGCCCAGCCAATCCCTAACCCCAATAATTGACCCACCCACCCTGTACAAAATACAGAAGTTCAAACCTTTCCCACCTATGAAATTCAACTATGATCTGGGAAAGTTGTAAACCAATCAAATCCTATAGTAATAATTCAGGAAGAAAATGATAATCATTCTAAGGAAGAAAACATTCAAACCACCCCTGTAGAAGAAGAGGCCTCCCCTCCTATCCCAATCACATCTCAGTTTGTACGAGTACCCCAACAAATTAATCTTCCACCTTACCCCTAAAGACTGTTAGTGAAGAAACCTGACCCACCCTTGCACAGAGATATAGAAGATGAATTACGAAATGTGTGCATAAAAATACCTCTGCTACAAGATATTAAGGATATCCCTATTTATGCCAAAATTATAAGGGATCTTTGCATTAAGAAACTGGGAAGGAAGAAGAAGGAACCTCCTCTTGTTCAGGTAGTGGGATAATTATTTGAATTCATTTCTAAAATGCCATACAAGTATAATGATCCTGGAAACCCAGTTGTCACTATTGAAATTAATGGTATTTCTCTACCAAACACACTCATTGATTTGGGTGCAACTATTAATGTAATTCCCTTTGACACTATGTAGAAGCTTCAAATCAATCAGCTCAGACCAACCCAAACCATGATCGAGTTGGCAGATAAGTCAATCATTAGCCCTGCAGGAAGTCTAGATGATGTCACAGTCACCCTAGCTTCTTGGGAATATCCAGTAGACTTTTTAGTCATCTATTCTAAATCATCCTCTAAACTAGGAAACCCTGTGGTTCTTGGATGCCCTTGGTTGGCCACAACAGATGCCTTTATCAGCTGTCGGTCTAGTGAGATGACTATATCCAATGACATACATAGTCAAAAACTTGTTCTCTTCCCTCCTGCCCAACTGGCACAAGAAATACCTATTTGGTTAGAAAACCCTTATGGAGAGGAAGATTGCATCAGACCTCTGTTAACACTTGAACAAGTAAGAGGAATACACGAACAATCAGATGAACAAGTCTTAAGCTTATTTTTGGCTGACACAAACTGCATTGAATAACCAAGGTCTTTTGCAGAATTGTCACATATTTTTAGTTCCTAATTTCAACAAACTTGGAACCCTGATATCACTCAATTATACACTTTATCACCAACCTCCTCAGATAAGGAAGAAACTACTGAACTTGTTGACATTAGCCCAGGAAAACCTTTGTATATTAACTCTAGTTTGGAACCAGAACAAAAGACACAAGTGATTGAAATGCTCCAAAGACAATTTGATGCCTTTGCATGGGATTATGCAGACATGAAAGGCATTCACCCTGACACATGCACACATCATATCTACTCTAATGACCAAATCAGACCAATTAGATAGCCGCAGCGAAGGATGAATCTAGCCCTTAAAGATATTGTAAAAGAGGAATTGAAAAAACTCCTCTGAGCCAATCTCATATACCCCATTTCAGATAGTCAATGGGTATCTCCACTTGTCATAGTTCCCAAGAAAAATGGTAAGTGGAGGATATGTGTAGACTTCCGGGAGTTAAACAAAGCCACCCATAGGGATTACTTTCCCTTACCATTTATTGACCAGGTGTTGGATACCCTATTTGGAAAGAAGTATTTTTCATTCTTGGATGGGTTTAGTGGTTACAACCAGATACAAATAGCACCCAAAGACCAGGAAAATACCACTTTCACCTGCCCTTGGGGCACATATTCTTACAGAGTTCTCCCTTTCGGACTTTGTAATGCCCCTGCCACTTTTCAAAGAGTTGTCCTAGCCATTTTCTCTGACTTGACCAATGATTGTGTGGAAGTCTACATGGATGACTTTACAGTCCATGGACAAGACTTCTAGGAATCATTGGCCAATTTAGAAAAAGTCTTGATTAGGTGTAAGGAAACTAACCTTTCCTTAAGTAATGAAAAATAAAAAATGATGCTTACTGAAGGTATTTTTTTGGGACATCACATTTCTCGTTCTAGCATGAGAGTCGATCCGACAAATATTTATATCATCACACAAATCAAAATACCTTCCTCACAAAAGGAAGTCCACAGTTTTTTAGGACATGCTGGCTAATATAGAAGATTCATTCCGAATTTTACAAGCCTAGCTACCCCTTTATTCAAATTATTATCCAAAGAAGATGAATTTAAGTGGGATGATGAATGCCAAATATCTTTTGAAATTTTAAAACAAAAATTGTCAACTACCCTTGTATTAAGGGGAACAAATTGGTCCCTTCCTTTTCATATCTGTATCGATGCCTCAGACACAACCCTTGGGGAAGTCCTTGGACAAAGAGAAAATCAAATGCCCTATGTTATTTACTTTGTCAGTAAAAATCTGTCTCCAATTGAAGTTAATTATACGGTCACAGAAAAGGAACTGCTAGTTGTAGTCCATGCTATCAATAAATTTAGGCACTATATTACTGGATATCAAGCTTTTGTACACACTGATCATTCATCCATTCGATTCTTAATGAACAAACCTGTAACAAATCCTAGAGTTACAAGATGACTTTTATTATTACAAGAGTTTAATATCAATATTATTGATAGACCTGGTAAAGATAATCTTGTGGCTAATTTCTTATCTAGAATGATTCATCTGGGAGATAATGCACTAATAGAAGATACCTTTCCTAATGAAAAATTATTTTCTATTTCTACATTCACTCTGTGGTATGCAGATGTCGCTAACTATCTTGTGACAGGGAAGATGCCTTAGAAATTATCTCCTAGAGAAAAACAGAAAGTAATTCAACTAAGTGCAAATTACATGTGGCACGATGATTGCCTCTACAAAATAGGACCAGATTTGGTAATTAGAAGATGTGTAAGGGAAGATGAAATTCATGATATTTTACAAGCCTACCATGATGGCCCCTATGGAGGAAACTTCGCAGACAAAAGGACTTCTTACAAAGTTCTGCAATCAGGTTACTACTAGCCTCATATTTTCAGAGATGCTAAAACCTATGTATCAAATTGCGATGAATGTCAATGAATGGGTAAGCCTACTGCATGAGACCAAATGCCACTTCAAGCCCAAGTAGTCATTGAACCATTTGAGAAATGGGCATTAGATTTTGTAGGGCCCATTAACCCTGCATCTAAAAAGAAAAAGTATATACTTGTATGCACTAACTATGTGACTAAATGGGTTGAAGCAAAGGCTTTACCAGCTGCCAGTGAACAATCAGTGGTATATTTCCTTTTTAATGATATCTTTACTAGATTTGGTGTACCGAGAGAAATGGTGACTGATCAGGGAACCCAATTCACCTCTCATCTAGTCAAAGTTGTTATAGAACAATACCAAATCAAACACAGGAAATCTACACCCTATCATGCACAAGAAAATGGACAAGTAGAATCCACCAACAAAGTTATTGAATCCATTCTTACCAAAATAGTATAGCTGCACCATAAGGATTGGGCTGACAAATTATTAGAAGCCTTATGGGCTTATAGAATCACCTAGAGGAATACAACAAGATATACACCCTATGAGTTAGTGTATGGGAAGAAGGTGCTTCTCCCTATAGAATTTCAGATCAAAACCTTCAGGACTGTAGTACAAGTTGGCATGAACTTGGAGAAGACCTATTGAAGTTCAGTGTGAACCACAGCAGAACCAACATATTGACTGTTGAACTACCTATGCTATGTTGAATGATGTGTGATTTCCTTTCAGAAAGTGTGGATTGTATAATTAGTTTCTGCGTCAGACATCAAAGTTGATCTATCAACCAATTCCATCTCATACTTCCATGTGCCATAATGGAATAGATAGCCTCTCTATGAAAGACAACCAAAGTACATTATAGTTTTCTATTTGATTTGTTTCCAGCCTGTATAATCTAGTTTAATTCTATAATCATGACATTAGGAATTACCTTTCTTACTGGTGTCTTGTAACTCTGTTGATTATGAATCCCGGATTGATAATTAATGAGTGCATTATATTAGACATATAAGTAGCACAACTTAGACACTATATTACTGGATATCAAGCTTTTGTACACACTGATCATTCAACCATCCGATTCTTAATGAAAAAACCTGTAACAAATCCTAGAGTTACAAGATGGATTTTATTATTACAAGAGTTTAATATCAATATTATTGATAGACCTGGTAAAGATAATCTYGTGGCTGATTTATTATCTAGAATGATTCATCTGGGAGATAATGCACCACTAGAAGATACCTTTCTTGATGAAAATTTATTTTCTATTTCTACATTCACTCCGTGGTAAGCARATGTCGCTAACTATCTTGTGACAGGGAAGATGCCTCAGAAATTGTCTCCTAGAGAAAAAAAAAAAGTAATTCAACTAAGTGCAAATTACATGTGGCACGATGATTGCCTATACAAAACAGGACCAGATTTGGTAATCAGGAGATGTGTAAGGGAAGATGAAATTCATGATATTTTACAAGCCTGCCATGATGGCCCCTGTGGAGGACACTTCGCAGACAAAAGGACTGCTTACAAAGTTCTGCAATTAAGTTACTACTGGCCTCATATTTTCAGAGATGCTAAAACCTATGTATCCAATTGTGATGAATGTCAATGAATGGGTAAGCCTACTACACGAGACCAAATGACACTTCAATCCCAAGTAGTCATTGAACCATTCGAGAAATGGGCATTAGATTTTGTAGGGCCCATTAACCCTGCACCTAAAAAGAAAATGCATATACTTGTATGCACTGACTATGTGACTAAATGGGTTGAAGCAAAGGCTTTACCAACTGCCAGTGAACAATCGGTGGTAGATTTCCTTTTTAATGATATCTTTACTAGATTTGGTGTATGGAGAGAAATTGTGACTGATTAGGGAACCCAATTCACCTCTCATCTAGTCAAAGTTGTTACAGAACAGTACCAAATCAAACACAGGAAATCTACACCCTATCATCCACAAGCAAATGGAAAAGTAGAATCCACCAACAAAGTTATTGAATCCATTCTTAAAAAAATAGTACAGCTGCACCATAAGGATTGGGTTGACAAATTATTAGAAGCCTTATGGGCTTATAGAATCACCTGGAGGAACACAACGGGATATACACCCTATGAGTTAGTGTATGGGAAGTAGGTGCTTCTCCCTATAGAATTTCAGATCAAAACCTTCAAGACTACAGTACAAGTTGGCATGAACTTGGATGAAGCCCAACAACAAAGACTCTTGTAGCTTAATGAGTTGGATGAAACTAGGCAGGAAGCGCTTCAAAGGACTACCCTCATTCAAGAACAGAGAACAAAATGGCATGACAAGTATCTCAAAAGGAAAAATTTTCAACAAGGAGATTGGGCCCTATTGTATGACAACAGATTCAAGAACTTCAAAGGTAATTTAACCACCCATTGGATGGGACCTTACGAAATTGACACTATCTATGATAATGGTTCAATCAGGATCAAGACAATTGATGAACAACAGACACCACTACTTGTGAATGGTCACTGATTGCGAATTTACAATAAACCTCTGTACAAAGAAGAATTCCTGACCCGTATACTACAAAATTCAGACATCCAGATGATCAGTAATGAAGGAGACCCTCCTACTGATCCACGTTGATTGATTGGTTTATTTGAAACATTTTGTACATAGGTGTGATCGTATTTTGATAATAAGTTGAAGGTAACAAAAAACCTTTACCTCCTTTTTGTCTTACTTTCACAAATTTTCTTTTCTTTCGTAAGAAAGTTTTTAATAATCTATTTGATCCTTCATGAATTTGCTAAATATCAGTTGTAGGCATCAACAATATTCTGTTATGTTTCGGTACCATAAATCTTGTTCTGATCCAGTACCAGTCTAGTACCAGAATCTGTCCTTCTGCAGTACTATCAAGACGTATTGACAAAGCATATTTTAAAATCTTATGTCAATAAATCTGAAGTATGAAAACATGCAACAACGACTTAAGATAGAACCACAGTACCAAAATCACTATCAAATAGCATCCCTTMTGTTGACAACTAAAGGGAAGTATTTTAATTTCTTTTGGTTCTGTTGCTGAGAAGTATTTTAATTTCTTTTGGTTTTGTTGCTTAAAAACAAACTAAAAAGAGGGACACAATCTTTACCCATGATTGCTCAAAGAACCATAATCCACTTTAAAGACTAGAAGTTGCCTTTACCCAGTATTTAGCATGATTTAAAGAAAAATATATTAGCCTATAAGCAACTATCTCACCCTAACCAGATTTCAATAGTATTCATTGGATTATCTTATTAAAGAGTAACGTATGAGTATATGAACACTCTTTACCATGGGAACACTACCAAAATTTTTATGGCAGAGGATGTACCAATACCCCAAGGAAACTTCAGGTCATTCTCTTATGGACAACTTCAGACAAAATTGTACATTTGGATCACTCTAAAAGAAATAATGTGCATAAAATTTTATTTTTCCTTCAGACAAATATTTAAAAAGACATACAAAAGAAGAGTATATTCCTTCCAACCCAATACCATCCCACCCTGTAAAAAGGTTTTCAGACGAGCCTCCCCTATCACCATGCAAAGTACTCTTTAATACAAACCAAAATAGGTGACTATGGACAAGAAGCCTCTGATGGAAAAAGGGTTTAAGAGACTAACCCGTCGGGATACTAAACAGGTCTGCTGGCAGCGGGTATCGGTCTGTTGTATGACTAGGCAAACCCATTAGGGTACTGAACAGGCCTGTTGGCAATGGGGCATTCTGCCAAGGGAAGGCACCTCTCACTAATTATCACAACTACCCCACTGGAGTACTGAACAAGCTTGTTGGCACTAGGTTTTGGTTAAAACATGTCTCATCTATATTTGTCTGATTGAAAAATCAACTTTTTTCCATCTAAAACAAAAAGAGTAAAGGTCATTATTGGCTCTCATGAGATACAAAATCCCAGATGAATTAGCAATATAATTCTCCAAGAAAATGTCCATTTGAGAATCACCCTAAGTCAACTTACCAGTCTGACATCTAAAGCCTACACTATCTAAGAAGGAAAATTCTTAAGAGTGGAGCCCTAACTAGGGAACCTAATCTACTCGTATTGTGAAATTTATTTATAACATCCAATGCTAGTAAAACTCTGAAGAAAGTTAGGTGGGATCTGTTCTTTTGGAAAAAATATATGTATTCCCCTGTTTCACTGTTGAACGCTACCTCTGTCAATATTCCATTAAAAGAAGGGCAATTTCATTTTTGACATGAGATGCAAACATAGATGTATTCCCCTGTTTTACTGTTGAATGCTACCTCTGTTGATCATCCATTCTAACAGGGGCAATTTCATTTTTTTTGCATGATATCATATGATAAGTGATAAGTTGTACTTCTAAAAATTGATTGATTCCTTTTACTCTTGTCATCTTTTCTCCATTATGATATCAAATGTTGAATCTTCTTGCCTACATAGATACAATATCTTCAACATGGGGGAGGGTCAAAGAGCCCCTTCAGAACTCTTTTTCAGACTCAAATGATCACTCTGTACAAAAGAAGATACTCACATCAGAAGTACAAGACATTCTCGTACCAAGTTTTCAAGAAGCTTCAATCTAAAAGGATGAATTTTGACAAATTACAAGAAGTCACACATACTATGGGCATCGATCACACAAAGGTGAAAGCAAAGGTAAAATGGTATTTATTTTCCTATGCTCATAAAACTACAATAAATATGAAAAGATATACTAAATCGTATGACCTTAGTATTAAACCCATGCGCCTATCCCTCATACCTATATGCCTAAACCTAATTAATCCTCTCATAGCCCTTGAACATGGTTAAAGGCAAAAATCATATCAAAATATGAAGCATGCATAGCAATGATAACCCACAAATATATTTCGTCCTCAAGAAAATTCACAAACCTATCATACATCCTAAACCACAATCCAACATTAATTTCACCCCCCAAACGTCCAATCACATATTCTAAAATGATGCTCTGATACCCCATGTCTTATCCTCATCATTACAGTAATCGTTAGATAAGAAATGGCTTACCTGGTGGCGAAGCCATCCAGATAAGCCTCTTTTGGTCATAATTTTTCCTTACAACACCCTCACTCAAACTTACCATTCGCAACACCATCACCATACTTCTCCTTGTTGTGAGTTTTCTCCAGTTCCGAGTCTTCTCCTTTTCGGTACCAAATCCTCCATCAATTCACTACACCCTTGTGCTACAACCCAACACTTTTCTCAACTTATAAAAATGGTTGTTACGAGACACGAACTAGTTTTCCAAGTTTATATGGAAACCGAGGAATACCAATTATGTCAAGAAAAATATGCCAGATTGGGGTGGATACCATTTCTAGAAAATTTTACAGGCTGGAACGAGAAGATATCTCAGGAATTTATACAAGAATATGATGGAGAGACGACACGTATGGGCAACCTACAACTGATAATCAATGAAGCAACAATAAGGGAGGTTACAAGACTGCCTAACAGAGGAGCTAAATACTTCAAAGGTGTGGTAATTAACAAAGAGATGTGACAACAATTCTTGAAGGCAGATCATCAACATCCCGACTGGAAGAAAGGGATCCCTAGAAATTACATCAAAGAAGAATACTACCCAATGATTACCAGTCTTCAACGATTTGTCACCTGTGAAGGCAGGTATGTCGTGACTTTAATTTATCACCTTAGGCTCCTATTGCATTTTGAAGGAGGCCCTAAAATTGATTTTCCCTATTTTCTATGGATGAGTTTGAATAAAATGGTAAGGGGTGTTAAATATATCTCCAAAATAGAAAATACTAGCATCTACCATCAAGGTTTCATTAAAATGCTAGTTTTTCACGAGCTTAGGAAACAGAGGATTAGTTGGAAAACCCTTATCACACAACACCTTCCCACAGGAAACAAATCTGTGGAGGAAACCCAGCATGGTCCAAAGAAAAGTAAATAACCCCAAGAGAAAAAGAGCAAGAAGGATAAAACAACTCCACAATCATCTAGGGCATAGAGCCAACATAAAAAGGCAGGGTCCTCCTCCACAATCAACAAGACTTCTAAAATCTCTAAATTAAAAGGTAAAAACAAAGTAGTTTAGGAGACTTAAACGGTGGCAGTTGAGAAAGAGGACCATCATAAAATGATAAAGAAAAGGAAGCGTAGCTCAAAAATTAAGAGTAAACAGTCTGTGCAATAACCCCCTGTCACCACTTCACAATTAGAGAGGATGAAAAGGAAGCCTGGAAGCATTCCTGATCCGATACCTCCTTGTAAAAGAACTACAAGGAGCATGGAAAAGAAGGGAAAAACAATAGTTAGTCCTCATACATAGGAAGATCCAATAGACCTTACCTCCCCTTCTGAGGATCTACCAATTCAAGATGACATCCCTAGCTTGACTGAAGAGCAAGCCACTATTACTCTATGTGGGATGAGGGAGGAATTCGAGGAGAGGGAGTGCACCCAGCCAAAAATGGTAGAATCAACAAAGAACTTGACAAAAGAACAAATGAAGAAAAGGATTTGGGAATTACAAAAACAAAATTAGGAACTCCAACAGGAAGTAAAGGAATATCAACTCTTGGATAGATATATCAAAAAGGAAAATGAGCAGTTGAAAGAAACCAGCCAACAAATTCAAGATGACCATGAGGAGACCTATAACAAGATCAAAAAGGTACCTACAATATGTTAGGGTCATCAAAAGGGATCTTAGAGAAGAGGCTTTAGCCATCAATATCATTGATCCACACAAGTAAAGAACACAGTCTCAAGTTTTGGAAATTTTGGGTTTTGTTTTCAATTGCATGGGGACATGCAATGATTTTGGCATGGGGGAATGTTGAGACTTGGAATTGACATTCTTATTACCCTATTTTACTCTTCACCTATACCTTTTTGGACCTATCTAAAGCTTGAGTGAATGAAAAGAACACTATCACTTGCCAGTATTAAGGTCATAAGGTAAAGTATGGTTAATTCATGTATTTTGTGGTTTATTGAGTTAAGGAATTAAATATTTCATGTACTAATGCTCGATTTGTCATATGATCTTTGACCCCTAGATGACTAGCATTCATGTACCAGCTCTGTCATGATCTGGTACCTGTGCACCAAGATTGATACTATCTGATATGGAACCAAACGCGTCCTAAATCTTACCTGTGGTGATCCAGTACCAACAAACACACTCTGTTATGGTCCGATACCAACGACCACGCTCTATCACGATCTGGTACCACCTTTTGCGCCTTGTTGAGATCCAGTACCATCTACCTGTTACGATCCGGTACTCATATGGAAGAGCCCAATGCACTAAGTTAAGTGTCAGATCTCACCTAAGTCAAATGGTGGGCGTCTATTTGCTATGATAAGGACAGTTTGTTAATTGCCTCATCCTCATGCACTTCGTGTCATGAGGATGATGCTGAAGATGTAACCGAATGATAAACTTAAACAACTTATTGATTTGAAAATCCCTTAGCCTCATTGTGTTTCACGATGCAGACTATTAAATAGCCATGGCAAGGATGGTAGAAGAGGAGGAGAGTTAGCATGTTATCAATGTGTAATCAACGTATGATAATATAGAACATTTCTGAGTAAATATTAATGAAAATCCATTTCATTCCCATAGTTTGATTATCTATGATTGAGAATGAGTTGAGTTGTTAAAGAGATTTTTGATTTTATGTGTTGAAGTGTGAGTGAGAGTAATGTGTGCATTAGAAGCAAGCTTCCTGTAGACTTCAGAAGCTGACCTGTTGAAGCGGCAAGGGCCCATCGCCCAACAAAGGTCAACCTATTTTTAGATTAGCATTAGTGTTTGTTTTCAATAGTCTAAACATTGAATTAGTTAAATTTTTAACTCTGCTTGATGATAGCAGTACAGTTTAGATTAAGATTTCCATTTTATAATCGCTTAGATCTTTAATTACTCTGTTTTTACATGTACTCTATTTATGTTCTCATGAGTTTGGTTTCCTTGAGTGATCATAGTTGTTGGAAGCGATAGTCAAAACTACTTGGAGAAGACCTAGTGAAGTTCAGTGTGAACCACAGCAGAACCAACATATTGATTGTTGAACTACCTATGCTATGATGAATGATGTGTGATTTCCTTTTAGAAAGTGTGGATTGTATAATTAGTTTCTGGGTCAGACATTAGAGTTGATCCAATTCCATCTCAACTTGCATGTGCCATAATGGAATATATAGCCTCTCTATGAAAGACAACCAAAGTACATTATAGTTTGCTATTTTGATTTGTTTCCAGCCTATATAATCTAGTTTAATTCTATACTTGTGACATTAGGAATTACCTTTCTTACTAGTGTCTTGTAACTCTGTTGATTACAAATCTCGGATTGATAATTAATGAGTGCATTATATTAGACATATAAGTAGCACAACAGTGACCTCTAACAATTGATGAATAAGATTGATCTAACTTCAAGCCTCTGTTCAACTTAAAATTTGACTTTTGCAAATCCTTTCTTAAGGAAACAAGTTTAGCTTCTAGCTTCTCTCAATTTTCTTCCTTTTCCTTCAATTGAATTCTCACCACTTCTTCTATCCTTCTTTCCTCTTATAATTGAATTTTTAGGCTTATGATAATATTTTTTTATTCTTTAATAGTTTGTGAAATTTTGGATTTTGAATCATGATCCTCTTCTTCATATTCCCATAGTTGCTCCTTTTGTTTCAAATTATTATACCTCAACTTCTTTATTTCACTTAAGGAAAAAATAAGTTGTTCTTCAAGATCCACTTCTACATTTGTTTCAACATTTTCCTCTTCTTTTGAATCCATCATTTTTTTCATTGATTTGCAATGCATTACTTTGAAAAAATTAGATTCTGATAGATCACACAAGATGGCGTTCATGTATTTTGCATCATTTTCACTAGCCTTTTTCATGATCATAACTATTGGTGGAGTTTTTGGGGATATATAACTAGTCACAACCAATTTCCAAATATCAAAACAAAGGGCCATTAGATATGTATGCATCCCTATACTCCAGAATGCATAGTTTGTTCCATAAAAAACTAGAGCCCCATTTGTAGAGAAACCTTTCTGACCAGCCATGTGTGCTCTCGAGATATACCTTATAGTGGTTAGAATGTTTATGAAGGAACCTATTGTGATACCAATTGTTTATCACACAATTATACTAATAGGGGGGGAGGTGAATTAGTATATATTTTTCTTTTTAACAATCATAAACCATAAAGAAGTAATCACATAAAGTTAACAACTAGAGGACAATATTTTACGTGGAAACCCTTTTAGGAGAAAACCAAAAAAGATTATTTTAATAAATTTATAGGCACCAACCTATTGTTATGAATTCTTGTAGGCACCAACCTACTGTAGAAATCAATATCCATTGTTTTTTGTAGGAACCAAAATACTAGATACACCAATTCCTAATGTTGTTCCTAGGAACCAACCTATTGGAGACACCAATCCCCACTATTTTTTGTTTTGTAGGCACCAACCTACTTACAATTTTACATATTCTTCATATGCATTTCCTTCACTGGTCTACTTGTTGTTGGAATAATGAGAGGGGGGGGGGTGAATCAATATGAGAAATTTATTATCAATTTTAACCACAATATGTAATCATTAACATCATTGGCAGTATATCATCAATATATCATGAGTAGTATAAATCAATAGAGCATAATAGACATCCACAAAAACACAATACACTAGAATTTATGTGGAAACCCAAATGGGATAACACCACATAATGATTTTCTTATATATCAAAATAATAAATTCATTGGAAGTAACAACTTCCCAATTCTCCAAGTGTAACTGGAAGGATGCTACAACCCCCTATTTACAGGCTCCAACCTAAAGGAATGTACAACTCCTTGAACTCTATGGCTCCAACCATAAGGAGGCTACAATCCCCTGATTCTCAAGATCCAATGTGAAGGAATTTCCAACTCCTTGTGTTCTCTGGCTCCAACCAGAAGGAGCCTACAACCTCCTTTCCTTTCCCCATCCTGCTGCCCTGAAATACAAGTGTAGACCAAATTGTCACTACCACAATCACTGCCTCTATCAACTTGTCACTATATCCAACCTATAACTATCACTACCACTCTCTCATCAACCTATAACCTGTCACATCATCCTGTCATTGTACCATCAATTTGTAACCTATACTATGCCAAAACCTATAACATATCGTCCATAAACTATGTACCAACATGAGCATCAATGTATGAACCATACCATAATCAAATCATGTACCATGTACTACAAAATCAATCACATATAAAACAAGTACCAATATACCATAGCATCAATCATGTATAGACCTATACAATATCATCAATAAAGAGCCTCATAGAACCAAAGCATGTGCCTCATGCATATGCCACCATACACCAAGTGTATACCTCAACCATACATCCACATCTCAAAGATGAATCATAACATTCATACCATAACTAGATACAAGAATATACCTCTATCAACCATGTAGCCAATATGTTCCTCAATCATGTGCCAAACCAAACATACCTCAAGCCTGTATCATACCACAACCAAATACACCAAGAACATAAGCATATCAGTACCTATGTAGTTGACCTGATACACGGTATATTTGACCTATAGGCTTAATTCTGACTTCAGGGACATGGTATTAACATTAACCAATATTTCATGATCTTTTCATAGATCCTTCAATTCATCTTCTACTACTCGCGGATATCCACACTTTTATCCACTGTAGCCCGCGTAGATTTTCACTCTTCTGGCCTATAACCCGCAGATACCTCTGAAACTAGGGTTACTTACTTTTGTTGCAACTCTGAGACTTCCACCTTTGACCTTCCTTCACAAGTTTAGACTTGCTACCTCAGACTCAACCTCATATTTCTCCAATAGATCAAAATTTCTTCATGATATAGATAATCAATAGAGATGTGTGTGAATTGTACTTATGAAAGACTCCTTGAGGGGTATTTATATTTTTTCTAGGTAACCTATATCCTTAAACTTAGGGGCTTCTTAACTTTCTTGTTGCAACCACTTTACCCTTTCATTAATACTTGTAACTAACTAGGGGCTTCTTGACCATTCTTCGAGGCTTCTAACTTCACAAGCCAATACTCCTCAATAATGAGGAACTACATGGAGTACCACCTATCACCGAAAATTGCATGCCAATGAATATCCATCCATGAGTGAGTTACCTACATTTACACTTTCCTTCATGACCTTTTTATTTGATCAACTTCGGGTTCCATAACCATACCCCTGGGGCTACTGAAATTCTTCATGGGTGGACATCAATGACAACCAATATTTCAACAATCTCCCCCTTTGACATTGATGGAAACATTGATGGCATGGTAACACTCATGCTCCTGCTCATGCTCCCCATGTTACCATCTCTCCCCCTATATCCATGCATTTTTTCTTTCTCTGTGTTTCCATGCATTTTCTTTTTCTCTCCCCCTTTGACATCAATGGAAAAGGGTAATTATCCTTGGGGATGATCCCCCTATCTGCAAGCCTCTACTTTCTCTTCATGGTAATTCCTCATGTAAAATCTGTGATGTATATGAAAATCATTCAAAATATTGTATTCTTCAAGTATTCTAATTATCTCCCCCTATTTGATTGTGTCTGATGCAGTGTGGATCACTATGGGGCAGAAACTACTCCAATTGTTTGTCGAATATACTCAAAATTCTCTCTCGGAAGAGGTTTGGTGAAGATATTTACAAACTTCTATTTTGTCCCAATGTACTCTAGCTTGATCTTCTTCTATGTAGCTTGTTCTTGTAGAAAGTGATACTTGATCAAAATGCGTTTCATTTTGGAATGCATCACTAGATTCTTGGATATATTGATGGAATTGGTGTTATCACAGAGTATTGAAATGGGTTCATCATACATCACTTGTATATCCTACAAATTTTTCTTCATCTAGAGAACTTGAGTGAAACATGTTGTTTTGCGATATATTCTACTTCGGTTGTGGACAAAGATATTGATGATTGTTTCTTTCTCAACCATGATACCAGACACTCACCCAAGTAGACAGATAATCCACTTGTACTTATTCTATCATCAATTTTTCCTACCCAATCTTCATCTGTGTAGGTGACCAAAGATAGTTCTTTCCCTTTTGGATACCATAATCCAAAATCTTCTATTTCTTTGATATATCTTAATATTCTCTTTACTTCCATAGCATGTGTTTCTTTCGGTGTTGCTTGAAATATCGCAACCTGTACAACTTCTTGCATCACATATAGTATTGATTTTATTAATAGCTTAAGCTTCCAATCATCTATCTATAAATTCTATGATCTACATATTTAGAATCATCATCCTTGCTTAACTTGCAACTGGTCTACATAGGAGTACTCACGAGTTTGAAATATTCCATTCCAAAATTCTTTATCATTTCTATAATATACTTGGTATGAGAGATGAAAATACCTTTTTCAGGCTGAGATATATGTAATCCAAAAATAAATTTAACTCTCAAAGAAAAGACATTTCGAACTCATTTTTCATATCTCTGGAAAACTTTTGACTCATCCTGTCATCATCACTTCCGAAGATGATGACATCTACATAAAATTCAATGATCAATATACTATCTTGATCCACTTTTATGTAGAGATTGTTGTCTTCATTTCCATTCATGAATACTTGTTGTTGTAGATAACTATCTAATCTTGAATACCATGCTCTAGGGGCCTTCTTAAGTCCATACAATGCTTTCTTAAACCTGCAAACATAATCTTCCCTTTATGATAGTAGAAATCCTTTTGGTTGTTCGATGTAGACTTATTTTTCTAATTATCCATTAATAAAGGATGAATTAACATCCATATTACATAACTTTATTATTTTGGAACATGCATAGGATAATATCAATCTGATTGCTTCCATCCTAGCAACTGGGGAAAAAATTTCTTCAAAATATATACCTTCAATCCGAGTGTAACCTTTCCATACTAACCTTTCTTTGTTTTCCATTACCTGTCCATCCTCGTTCAGTTTTTTTTGGGAAAAAACACTTTTTACCAATCAAATTCAGGTTATTCGGTCTTGGAACCAGTTCCCATGTGTCATTATTCTCTATATAATCCAATTCTTCA
The DNA here is from genome assembly GCA_009831015.1 of Picea engelmannii. Classification (NCBI taxonomy): domain Eukaryota; kingdom Viridiplantae; phylum Streptophyta; class Pinopsida; order Pinales; family Pinaceae; genus Picea; species Picea engelmannii. The sequence goes on along the minus strand of ML785783.1, from coordinate 831,550 downwards.
TCCATAGCCTTCATCCTGTGTTCATGTTTGTTGGCCTCTTCAAAATTACTTGGTTCAACTGTAGATAACAATGTTAGGCATTGTTTTTCTAGTGAAAGTATTATTCTTCTAGTTTCAACTCCTACATATTTATTTCCAATAATTTGCTCTGGTGGATGATTTTTCTATATTTGTCGGCTAGGTGTATTTCTTCTTTCAGATCTTCCTCATCATCTTTCACTTATGAATTTTTTCTTCCTTCTTTGTCCTTCGGTACATCAATCTCGTCAATCGTTACATTTATTCTTTCCACTATTATGTTGAGTCTTGGATTGAAGCACTTATATTCTTTTTTTTTTCTTAAATACCCAACTAGTGTGCCCTTATCTTCTCGGGAGTCAAATTTTCCAAGCCTCCCATCTTCAATTTTTGTATAAAATTTTCTTCCAAATACTCTGAAATGCTTCACATTCGCTATTCTTCCTTTCCATAACTTATAGTGGGTATTATCACTATTACTTCAGAGCATTCCTATGTTCAAGATGTGAATTTTGTTATGTACGACTTGTTCCCAAAATATGTCACTCGACTTGGAATCTTTCAACATGGTTCTTTCCATTTCATGTACTATTTTGTTCTTCCTTTCAACAACTCCGTTTTGATGAGGTTTCCTAGCTACTGAGAACTGTCTTTTTATTTCATGTTCATCGTAGAAGTCCATGAATTATTTTGATACAAATTCTCCTCCATTGTCTGATCTCAAACACTTGATTTTCAATTCCATCTCGGTCTCAACCATCTCTTTTTATATCCTGGAGTATTTGAATTCCTCTAACTTCTTCCTGAGAAAACAAATTTCAGTCGTTATTGCGTAGTCATCAACCAATAGCATGAAGTGTTGCTCTCCATTTAATCCCTTCGTTATTTTAGGTCCACATAGGTCATTGTGTACATTATCTAATTTTTTTTTCAGGGAGTACTCCTTTGATTTGAACTTGGTCTTGGTTTTTTTTCCTTGTAGACAATGCTCACATAGAATATTTTTTGCCTTCAAGATCTCAGGCATTTCTTTAACTGCTTCCTTTTTGTCGATTTAGATAAGGTTATAAAAGTTTATGTGACCCATCCTTCTGTGCCAGAGCCAAATTTCATTTTAGTTTCCTAAGAAACACCTTTCCTTTCCAATTTCATTCAGGACATACATGTTGTTTGGAGTTCTTCCAGATATAGCGACCAACATTCATGATCCTTATTTCCTTATCTCACATTTTTCTGATTCAAACAAAAGTTTGTGTCCTTGATCACATATTTGAATTACACTTAGAATATTTTTCTTCATATCTTCAACCAATAGAACATTATCTTCCTTGGAATCTTTGCTTTCGAGCTTGAATGTGCCTCTTCCTATTATTCTGGCCGAATTATCATTTCCAAATGAAACTGATCCATCTCATTCCTTCTCGAGTATCAGAAACATGTTCTTTTCACTTGTCATATGCTTCCCGCAACCGCTGTCAATATACCACCCACTTCTCTTGTGTTGAGCTTGTAAATAAAGCGAGAATTATTCAGTATTGAATTGATATTTCTTCCTTCTCCATATCCTTTGTGGTTCATGTTTGTGACTATTGACATTCTTCTTTGGTTCCCTTGGAGGAATAATCAGTCTACAATCTTTGGCCATGTGTCCAATTTTTTTTCACTTGTAGCATTCTATCTCATTACTCAGTGAGCCAAAACAGTTGTGATTTTTGTTATGTTCTTCATGTGACCTTCTGTGATAATTTTTGTTTGAATGGCCTTCATAGTTTCTTCTATTATTGTCATAGGCTCTATAGTTTGCATCTTTATGACCAAAATTGTGACAAGAATAGCATAAACCAAGAAAAATAGTTTGATACCTAGATGTAGGGGATATTCTGAATGTTGTTGCTCTTCTAAAACCTTCTTCTTCTTGATATGTTGCTAATTTTTGGTTCTGTGTTCTGAATCTTCTAGGTGGTTGAGTTCCTCTGTGATTTTCTTTTTGAGTTCCTCTGTTATTTCTGCATAGGTTCTTTGTTCTACTTCTTGTTCTATCTTTTTGGAGCTCGAACATTTCTCGGTCTGCATCTAGTTGTATCCTAATATGGACCTATCATAGTATGGCCTTTGGTTTCTGATGATATCATCCATTGTTTTGGTTCTATTATGTTGTTGAAGATCTTTTCTTAGAGTGACTATTTATGTTTCCAATATTTCTATCATCTTCTCCTTTTCTTCTAACTAACTTCTGAGTTTTTCTTCAATCCTTCTATTTTCTTCTACTTGGATATTTAACTTCGTGATTATATTCTCGACTTCTTATGAGTTGTAATTTTGAGATCCTTATTTCTTCTTTAACTCTGCCTTGAGTGACTTTATTTTCTTTCTTTTGTTTTCCCAGTTCTTCTAAGGAACTAATTAATTCTGCTCTAATATTGAATTCACCTTCTTCTTCAGAATATTCAAAATATTCTTCATCATATTCTATTGCCATGAAGAGTACTCTTTTTGAATCATTGTCACTATCATCATCCTCGTCTAATGAAGATATATCCTCCTTTGAGTAGAAACTTTTCTTGAAGAATTTATTTTTGTTCCTTCTCTTATCTCCCTTTTGATTTTTCTTTTTCTTCTTAGGATATTCTTCTTCATCACTACCTTTATTCTTAGCATAAGAATATTTAGAAGAAAAATCACCAATACCATCACACTTAAAACATTTTAATGGAATAATACATGTGTACTTGTCGATTCCTATTTCCAACTTCCTTACGAAGTTTGCTACTTCTTCATGTTCCTCTGATTCAACATTGTAGTTGCAATCTGGTTTTGACTATTACTTGTTGTTATTCTTCATCTTATTGGTTTCTTTGAATGCTTCTTCCTTTGTGACTAGGTTCTATTGTTCTATCCTCATTTCATAAGATGTGAACATTCCATGTAGCTCGTCCATGCTCAAAACTGTCAAGATCTATTCTTTCTTCTAGGGATGATATCTTAGGATCAAATATTATACTTAGAGATCTTAGAACCTTTTGAATGACCACTAACTCATCAAATTCTTCTCCCAATCCTCTAATAGTGTTTACTATTTATTCAACTCATAGAAAGTAGGTTTCAATGTATTTATCTTCCTTCATATTTAGTTTCTCAAACTTAGCTCTTAGGGTTTGAATCTTATCTCCATTGACTTTGGTATCTCCTTCATAAATGTTTTGAATTTTATCCCAAAGGTCCTTTGTTGTCTTGCAATGCATAAATTTGACAAATAATGAATCATCCAGACTTCTCATAATGGTGCATGTATCCTTTGAGTTCTTTTTGGTTAGTTTCTTTCCATCTTTGTCAATTGGGGGAGTAATTGGCGATGCATATCCGTCTACTAATGAATGCAATACATCAAATCCCTATGTATGTAAAAACATTCACATACTTTTATTCCAAAAGTTATGTCCATCAAACCTTGGTTCTCCAATATTAGTGTATTCCATGATCTCATTCGAGTGATTAAATTTTTTCTTGAAGGACCTACTCTGATACCAATTGTTGGAATACTAAGAGGGGGGGTGAATTAGTATGAACACTTTATTGTCACTTTTAACCACAATATGTAATCATTAACATCATCAAGAGTATATAATCAATCTATCATGAGTAGTATAAATCAATATATCATAATAGACATCCACATAAAAACAATACACCATAATTTATGTGGAAACTCAAATGGGAGAAAACCACAAAATGATTTTATTATATATGAAAAGAATACATTCATTGGAAGCACCAACTTCCCAATTCTCTAGCTGCAACTGGAAGAAGGCTACAACCCCCTATTTATAGGCTCCAACATGAAGGAAGATACAACTTCCCAAATTCTCTAGCTCTAACCAGAAGAAGGATACAACCCCCTAATCCTCAATATCCAACTTGAAGGAAGATCCAACTCCCTTTGTTCTCAGAATCCAAACGGAAGGAGGCTACAACCCCCTTTCCTTGCCCCATCCTACCACCCTGAAATATAAGTGTATACCAAACTGTCACTACCGCAATTACTACCTCTATCAACCTGCCACTGTCAACCTATCACTATATCCAACTTCTAACTGTCACTACCACTCTCTCATCAACCTGTAACTTGTCACATCAACCTATCACTATACCATCAATTTGTAACCTATACCATCAACCTGTACTATACAAAAACATGTACCATATCATCCATCAATTGTGTACCAACATGTGCATCAATGTATAAACCATACCATAATAAAATCAAGTACCATGTACTAGAACATCAATCACATATAAAACCAATACCGATATACCATAGCATCAATCATGTATAGACCTGTACCATATCATCAATAAAGAGCGTCATAGAACCAAAGCATGTGATTCATTCATATGCCACCATACACCAAGTGTATACCTCAACCATACATCCACATCTCAAAGTTGAACCATAACAATCATATCATAACCAGATAAAAGAATATACCTCTATCAACCATGTATCCAATATGTTCCTCAATCATGTGCCAAACCAAACATACCTCAAGCATGTATCATACCATAACCAAATACAACAAGCACATAAGCATACCAATACCTTTGTAGCTAACCTAATACATAGTAAATTTGACCTCTAGGATAACTTATGACTTCAGGGATGTGGTACTAGCATTACCCAATCTTTCATGATATTTTCACAGATTTGTGACTTCCTCTTCTACTACTCGTAGATATCCACACTTTTCTCCACTGCATCTTGTGTGCATCTGTTCTCTTCTAACCTGTAACCCATGGATACCTCAAAAACTAGGGTTACTTACTTTTTCTACAACTCTGAGACTTCCACCTTTGACCTTCCTTCACAACTTTAGACTTTATACCTCAGAATCAACCTGATATTTCTCCAATAGATCAAATGTTCTTCACAAGATAGATAATCAATAGAGATGTGTGTGAGTTGTACTTATGAAAGACTCCTAGAGGGGTATTTATACTTTTTCTAGGTAACCTCTTTCCTTAAACTTAAGGGCTTCTTAAATTTCTTGTTGCAACCACTTTACCCTTTCATTAAGACTTGTAACCAACTAGGGGATTCTTGACCATTATCCGGGGCTTCTAACTTCACAAGGCCATAACTCCTCAACCATGAGGAACTATGTGGCATACTGCCTATCACCGGAAACAAAAATACAAGGACTATCCATCCATGAGTGAGTTACATGCATTTACATTGTCCTTCATGATATTTTTATTTGATCAACTTGGGGTTCCATAACCATACCCATGGGGCTACTCAACTTATTCAATGGTTGAATTCAATGACAATGAATATTTCAAAACTTCCTACTTTTGTATTCACCAAATCATCTATGTTCTCATTACTTATGGTTTATCCAGATCTTCTCTGCACTTGATACTTCTACTTTCTCCAAATCTTCTCGACACTCACTCCTTCTTCTTTCTCCATATCAACTCGACACTCACTTCTTCTGATTTTATCATATCTTCTCAATGCTCCCTCCTTCTAATTTTACAAGATCTATTGGATATATCTTCACATACTTCATCATTGTCCCCATTTTTAAATAATATTCAATATTTTTCATATTGTATTCTCATATGTAAATATTACATTTCCTCCCCTTCACCCCCCACACACTTCATTCACAATCCTCTTCTCCTTGTATACTATACCATTAATTCTACATGAAACGCCATGTACATTTGAAAAGACACTAATTTCATTAAAAAGATAATTAATTTCTCTTTTTTTAGTTTACTTTTCAACATACCATGGGAAAAATATCATCATGGGTTTTAAAACCATGGGCAAATACCATCTGCAATTTTACTCCACTTTCACTTTTTAATTCATTTTTACGTTTTAATAGACTTTCACATAGCTTCATGTTTAATCCACTTTTAATTTGTAATCCACTTTCACATAACTTCATATTTAATCCAGTTTCACGTAACTTCATATTTAATCCACTTTCACGTAACTTCATATCTAATCCACTTTCATATAACTTCATATTTAATATAATTTCACGTAACTTCATTTCTAATCAACTTCCACTTTGTATTTCTTAAATTCACCTTTCCTTTGAATACTTCTATTTGAATACTTACCTTTGACATCAATGAAAATAAGTTATTCAACAAGATTCTCTAACACCTGCATGAGATGTGAGATGTGCTCCTCCGAGGTAGAACTATAAACCAAAATATAATAATATATTGTAAGAAATGAATATATTTATGGGCATAATACATCATTCATTAGTCTCATAAATGTAGCTAGTGCATTGAATAAACCAAACGACATGACCAACCATTCATACAAACCATTCCTTGTCTTGAAGGTATCCTTATAGGTGTCTTCTTACTTGACACACACCTGGTGGCATCCTGATTTAAGATCCAAGTTGGTGAAATATTTTTCATGTTGCAACCGATCTAACATATCGTCAATCATGCGTAGAGGGTACCTATTTTTTAGTGTAATCTTGTTCAATTCTCTATATTCGATGCACATTTTTCAAGTCTCATCCTTCTTTGGTACAACTATTATGATAGGTAACCCACAAGGTGAGGTTCTTGGTCGAATCACACCATGCTCCAACATTTGTTACAATTTCTTATTCACCTCATTTTCCCCCACAAAGAACGGTCGTTATAGCCCAATATTCAGGAAAGGGGAGTCTAGTAACGATTGTAATTTGTGCTCCACTTCCCTCTTGGGTGGTATCCCTTTAAGATCCTGGAACACTCTTTTGTATGTCTATAGAAACTCCTCCAAATGATGTTTCTACTCTTTAGTACACCCCTTCAAGGATGTCACTACTCTTATCAACTCATAATCAAACTAATTTTCTCTAAGGAAAAGTAAAACATATTTCTTCCCATAAATAATCAAATTCTTGGCTTGGTTGGAAATTACTAGTGAGATCTTCAATTTACCTTTGCGTGTGTTGATTATGTAGGAATTTACATCCTTGATTAGGTGTTATTGGTTTTCTCTCTACATGAATATTGCATCTTGTTGGGCTAAATATATGCACTATTAATTCCCACATTTAATTATCAACTCGGGCTCGTAAGCTTCGAGGTGCAGGTGCAGGAAACACAGGATCAAAGTCTAGTCTAGCCTAATCAAAAGCCGACAAAACAATATTCAAACCCACACTGTGGGAAATTAACACTAAGGATTCATCACTGGGACGTAGTAAAAACTTAGTGCTATTAAGGCTTAGATCATAGTCTTTCATGCACTCAGGGTGATGTTCGTGTGATTAATCATGAGTAGATTACTTACGTTTTTTGTCCTTCAATGATTATTTTGTATAGAGGATCCACACTTAAATGCAATAAAAGAAACAAACGAATGAAAATGAATTCAAATGACAATAAATAAACTAACACCTTGGGAAGAATTCCAACGCGGGAAGGCCATATCTCATGAGTTAGACCTCTAATTTGTCTGTTGTTGATTGAAGATATGTAAAATTAAGGTCCAAAGAACTCAAAATCATCAATATCAATGAATATCGAAATAGCCTAATCTAACAATCATCAAATATACTCCATATTAAAATTCTAGTACTGAAATCAGAAACTAGTGCAAACTCGTACCAAAATCTAAAACAAGTCAACAATCCTTACTAAAAAATTATTCTCAAAATCAAAGCATTTTAATCCTTATCATGTATTCTTCAAAATCAACCAAAACATCAAACCATAAAACATAGAAATGAATCTTCTCATTTAAATCCACTCAGTACTCAAGCTCTTCAGAAAACAAATGGAATCACCCAAAAGACTCTTTCCATCACTCATCCATTTACAATAAAATTTCACAAACTCAATTTGAAAGATTGTTGGTTGTTGAATTCATTCTCAACAAAATATAATCACAACCATATTCTCAAACTCCTAATCAGTTACAACTCAATAATAATTTCATTTGTGTCAAGAATCAATGCTTTGTTCTATTAATTCGATTCACCTTGAAATTCTTAAACTGAAATCAGAGATCACATGTGTTTTATGGTTATGTCATGCAAGAAATAAAATCAATTTCTCACCACACAATGCATCTATAGCAGATCTGTCACACTAAGAAGAATCAAAGTCTGAGCTAACTAATAACTAAAATTAACATAAATCAATTAGCAAACTGAATAGAACATTAACCATCAACTAATCTATGAATCAATTAACAATGCAACAAAAATCTCTCACACAGAGATAAACTAACCTATACATAACAATGAATTAAACAAATCTAACAAACAAATATAAATGAAAATCACATTACCAATCTTGAGGGGCCCTCCCAAGCTGGAAATTGCTGCTAGAAATAGTTCAGATGAAAACCCAATGATCCACCACAAATTTGAAATCAATCATCTTTCATCTATTGAAATTCAAGCTCAAATTACAACAATGGCATCATAACTATTTTCCTCTATTACATGAACCTCCATTACAAAAGAATAATCAGAATGACAATTGGCCTTTCTCATAGCACTATGAGGATTATTTATACATGAAAAATCATTGAGGAGTGGATGGGACCGAATCCCAATGCTCAGATTTCAAATTTTACATTTTTAAGCAGAAATCCCAAAAAATTGGGTTTATTGTAATTTGGGCAGATTCGAGTTAGTGATCCAACCATATCTTCCAAACTGATTCTCATTTTTAAAAATTGCCCGATTTATACTCAATTTTCCACATTCTAGAAAAAAACCCATTTCGTAGAATTTCTAGATATGATGACATCTGCATGGAAATCGAGGCACAAGTTGGCAGTTTGAGATTTTTGCTAATTTTTGCATAATCATTCCCCCTGAGTTGGAGTTCCACATGTGTGATCTGGGTGAATTATTCCACACATTTTCGCATGTATATGTTTCTTTGGAAAAAACCCATGTTCCCGATTTTCCTCTAGAAACTTTCCAAAATTTTGAATTATATTTGGTATTGGACGAATGTTGGCGGTGATACCGGACACACACAACATTGTTACCAAATGAGCGCAGAATTGGTGCCAGACGAGATGAGTATTGGATGACATGGAGTGTGGGTACCATATGATTGTGTAGGTACTGATTGACTGTATAACCTTCCGGTACCAGATGTCTTGGAGTATGAGTACCGGATGACCTCTAGTGCGAGTATCAGATGACTTTGAGTGCGGGAACATACTGTTTTGACATAGAAACATAGAATTAAGATATCATCAGAAAAACTATTGTATAATCATCCTTTTGATCACTAAAAATATGGAAAATTATGTATTAACCACATAGGATGAATAACAAGAGATAATGGAGGTTTATGGTGTAATTAACGATATATTATTGATGAAATGTAGGGAGAATGTGTAATGATGAGTGTATTTGTATGGTGGAAAATATGACAAAACTGGAGCCCAAAAAACCCCCAAAACAAAGGATTTGAATGTCCTCCTGCAAACAAGGTGAAGAACTTATGATAATCTACTTATAGATTTACGTGACATTGTTTCTTTTGTGTAGGTGTTGGTTCTTGTGGAATGACACTTTGGAAACTATCATGGATTGAATTTCAAACAGAGAAACAAAATTATCATAAAAATGGAGGACAAGTCATGGATGGGATATCAGAGTGATGGTGAATGGTGTGCATGTGGAGAATAAAATGATGATGATGGTGGTCGTATGAACTTGGACACCTTTATACTCTGTATCTTACATCAATTTTAAGACCAATATTTACTTTGTGGTTATTTGTTTGGATAAGAAATAATGATTTCACCCTCTTTGAGATGAATTAAGAATGCTTTATGATGTACAAACAAAAGACACTATAGATGTTCCTTTGTATTTTTATACCACATATTTGTTGGACAACTGAGAGGGGGGGTGAATCAGTTGTTACTGTGCTTAAACAATTATGATTCCTTTAAAATATTTACAAGGCACTCAATGATGATCACAATAATGCAGGGAAATGAACAATGGCACATACAACATCAGTCACATATATGAGAAACA
>ML785783.1:806491-821439 GCA_009831015.1 Picea engelmannii | reverse complement strand
AGAGACAGATATTTCCCAAGGAAACCCATACAGGGTAAAAACCTCTTCTTCTTTATATGATAAGTATTATTTACATTCTTTACATTATCATACATTTGAGCACCAACTCATTGTGAGGCTAAAATCTCTATTTTGCAAGCTGCAACTTGCTGAGAGCACCAACTCTATGTTTTTCTCTAGCACCCACTAGAAGGAAGCACCAACTCCGTGGTTTCTCTAGCACCAACTAGAAGGAAGCACCAACTCCCTGGTTTCTCTAGCACCAACTAGAAGGAAGCACCAACTCCCTGGTTTCTCTAGCACCAACTAGAAGGAAGCACCAACTCCCTGTGTTCTAGCCCCCACTTGAACCTCTGAGGACACCAGTCCTCCCTATCACCTCCCAACCACCCTGGATTATGAATATGAAATATTAATACCTATTAGAGTGATATAGTGTTAATAACAACTTACCAGTCTCATCATTGTTCTGCAAGATTTTTGCTACTCAGAATTCCTCACTGTCTTCCAGCATGCATCCGCTACCCATTCTGTTCTTCTTCTTTTTATGCTCTGTGCACCAAGTCCATTCGCTGCACAGTTCTTATTCTATTCTTTTCAGCTGCTTCACTTTGATCCTTCTTCATGCATGAATCATATTCAACAACAACATCTACATCAACTCCAACACCAACAACAACCCCATCTCCTCTCTGTACTGTGTATTTATAGATTTTGTGCACCTTGTGCATGCAATGTGCACAATCCCTCTGCATACTCATACCACGCCGATATCCTTCACAACTCGAGTGCTCTGTCTGATCATCATCGTGACTCTTCAACTTCTCTGGCCATTTTTTTTTTCACTCGTTCAACATCACTCTATGTTATGCTGAGATTCCTTAGCCTCTCTGGAAGCTGAGACTCTTCGTCTTCTCTGTGACAAACGAGCTCACCTTTTGTGTTCTAGTTACAGGGTACAATGCTCATCCAGTTGTCAATCGCCTCCATGAGCATCTTCATCCCTCTTCAAGATTCCCAGAGACTCTTCATCTCCTTTGTCAATCACCCCGAAGTGTCTTTGAGTCCTCTGGCAGAAACCATTAGTGGTTTCTGGAAGTTACATTGTGACGTGCAACAGTAGCCCTCCGATCTCCTTCAGTTTCATCTGCACTGTTGTATTAGCTCTGAAGGATATTGTCGTGATTTATGCATTTTGCACTTTCACAATTCGGAGATTCTGTGATGAGGCATCTTGACTCTTCATGCCGTGAGTTATGAAACTCTGAAATGAAGCTTTTATTCACGTACTCTTCTCTTCAGTTCTTCAATGGCGTGACCATCAGCTGAGACCACACACTTATGAATAAAGTGCTTTTGTGATTTCACATTTCATGAATCTGGAGATGAGGCATCTCGAATCTCTAAGTCGCGATCCCCAAAACCCTAAAATGGAGCTTATCTAAACTGACTCCTTCCCTTCTCGTGACCACCGGCGATGACCAGAGGTTATTCCAAAAGGCGTTGCGAACTCATGATCTTCATCAAACCTGATCAACGTTCCATGATCTCTATGAATCAACGATCCAGATATTTTCACGATCTTGCATCTTGTTGTTCCTTAGATGGAGGCTCTCATCACTTCAAGTTGCAATAGGCGAAACTCCGAGATGGAGCTTAGATCGACGGTCCACGTTCTAGGTCATCTAACGATCCTGATCTTTTCACAATCTCACATCTTGTGGTTCCTTAGGTGTGGGTTCTTGTCACTCCAAGTCATGATAGGAAAAACTATGAAATGGAGTTGGATCAATGGTCCAGATCATACCTTGATCTGACAGTTGCGGTTAACTCGTGATTTCACATATCGCTATTCCTAAGATGGAGGTTCTCGTCACTCCAAGTCGCGATAGGCGAAGCTCCGATATGGAGCTTAGATCAATGGTCCTCGTTCTTGGTGATATGACAGTCATGATCTTTTTTGTGATCTCGCATCTCAGTGATCCTTATATGGAGATTCTCATCACTTCAAGTCGCGATAGGCAAGACTCCAAAATTGAGTTTTTGTGGTGCTCTGATCTTTCACCACGCGTCCTCTTGATCAACGGTCCACGACTATCCCCGATGGATGGTCAGGATTCCTTCATAGCTTTGGAGAGTTTGATGACTCTTGGACTTATTCTCCTTGCATCTTCACCACATCTAACAGCTATTGAGCCTTTGTAGATACCCCAGATCCTACGGCCCAGATCTTCTCACGATTTCGCCACTTCGCAATTTCGATGCTTCGCGATTTTGTCCACCTTCACGATTTCGCCACTTCGCCATGTAATGAACGTGCATGTCCTCCCTTATCCAATGATGGATGTACCCTATGCTTAGATCAAACACCTAAGATCTATTCTCATATACTACGTGCTACTCCTCTCTGAATTCATATCTAACGGTCATCGGAGATCCTGAATAAGATCCAATGTTCACTGTTGCTCCTCCTCTTCCATTATCACTATTCTTGCCATCAATGACAAGCTTACTATCAACTAAAAACCTTCCAACAATCTCCCCCTTTAGCATTGATGGCAACCCTGAACAACTACGCTAATTTGTTTGGACCTCCAACTCAGCATCTGATCCCAACCACTCCTTTTCTCCCCCTTTGACATCAATGTCAAAGAAAAAATGCTCCCCCTGAGTTGTTGCAGTAATTTTATGAGGTATCAGATATGCAATCAATACAAGACTCCCCCTGACAGTATGGACTTGCTTACATGTGAGACGGGATAACACCCAGCTTCTGTCTGAGATATTCAAATGGTGTCTTGGGTAGAGGTTTAGTAAAAATGTCTGCAATTTGTTCTGTGGTTGGAATGTAATGGACCTAAACAATCTGATTGGAGACCTGCTCTCTCAGAAAATGATATTGTATGGGAATATGCTTGGTCTTGGAGTGGAATATAGGATTTTTAGATACACTGATGGCACTAGTGTTATCACAATGAATTGGGATCGGTGCAGTGTATTTTACCTCCAAGTCTGCAAGTGTCTAAATCATCCATAATACCTGAGTGCAACAGGTAGCAACAACAATATGCTCTACCTCTCTGGTTGATAAAGAAATGTAACCTTTCTTTTTACTAAGCCAAGCTACTAGGGAGTCACCCAGGAAGAATGCTCCTCCACTGGTGCTTTTTCTCTCATCAACACAGTTTGCCCAATCTACATCTGAATAAGCAGTCAGTTGAAGATTTTGATTTCTGGGATACCACAGACCATAAGTCATTATTTCTTTCAAATACCTGAATATCCTTTTGACAGCTTGCAAATGACTCTGTTTAGGTGCATCATGATATCTTCCTACCATTCATACAACATGCATTATGTCTGGACGAGATGCTCTGATGTACAACAGGCTTCCTATCAATGATCGATATGAGCTTTGATCAACATCAGGTGAATCATCATCCTTGCTTAATTTACATCCAGTTACCATAGGTGTACCCACAAGTTTAGAATCTTCCATTTGAAACCTTTTCAACATTTCTCTTAGATATTTTTCTTGAGAAATGAATATCCCTTTGTGCCTCTGAGTAATTTACAGACCTAGAAAAAATGACAGTTCTCCTATCATAGACATTTCAAATTCAGACTCCATGGTAGAAGCAAACCATTGTACCAATGAATCCTTATTACATCCAAAGATGATGTCATCTACATAGACCAGTACAATGAGCAAATTATTATCCTCTGTTTTAATATATAAATTGTTTTTAGTTGTTCCTCTCTTGAACCCTTTATCTTTGAGATATGTATCTAGTCTATGATACTAGGCTCGAGGGGCCTGTTTTAAACCATATAAATCTTTCTTCAGCTTGCATACTAAGTCAGGGTTATCAGATAGTTTGAAACCCTCTGGTTGTTCCATATAGACTTCTTCACTTAAATCTCCATTTCGAAAGGTTGACTTGACATCCATTTGGTAGACTTTAAACCTTTTATGACAAGCATAGGCAAGAAACATTCTGATAGCTTATAATCTTGCTACGGGCGCAAATGTTTCACCAAAATCCAGTCCTTCTATCTGAGCATAGCCTTTACAGACTAACCTTTCTTTGTTTCTGATAACTTGTCCTTGCTCATTCAACTTATTTTTAAAGATCCATTTGGAGCCAATGATGTTTTTACCTTCAGGTCTTTGAACCATCTACCACGTATTGTTTTTCTCAATCTGATCAAGTTCATCATTCATTGCTTTAACCCAGTGATCATATTTGTTGTCTTCATTAAAATTCTTGGGTTCCAGCATGGATATGAAATCTATATGAGATTGTTCGGTGGTTTTGATTAGCTTTCCCCTGGTTTGTACACCTTTGTCTTTTTCTCCAATTATCTGACTTGCAAGATGATTCTTTTGAATGATTCTAGAGGAGGAATTTGTAATTGACTACTGATTTGAGCCTGTCTGAGTGTATGAGTCTTCATCTGATTCAGAGTCTTCATTTTCTGATTCTTGGACCTATTCATCTTCAGCTTTAGTTGTGTCTTCTGTAGAAGACTCATTACTATGTACCTCTCTTGCTGGGATTCCTTCATCAATTTTTACATCAATACAGTCAACCATTTTATGAAGCCTCTTATTATAGCATCTATATCCTTTACTGTTTGTAGCATACCCTAAGTAGATACCTTCATCAGCGCTATCATCATATTTGTCGAGGTTCTCATCATTATTCTTTATGTAGAATTTACTCCCAAAGACTCCGAAGTGTTTGATTGAGGCAAGTCTTCCAAACCATAATTCATAAGGTGTCTTTTCACTTTGTGGTATGAGGTGGGCTTTGTTAAGCACATGGACTGTTGTGTGTATTTCTTCTACCCAGTAGGTTTGACCAATGTTCTTCTCATTCATCATTGACCTGGCCATTTCCTGCACTGTTCTGTTTTGCCTCTCAACAACTCCATTTTGTTGTGGAGTTCTTGGGATTGTGTATTCTCTCTTGATCCCATGTTCATCACATAATTCCTTGAAGTATCTTGACATAAACTCTCCTCCCCAATCTGATCTTACTGCCTTTAACCTCTTGCATGTTTGTGTCTCTGTTAAAGCCTTAAATATTTTAAACTTCTCAAATGCTTAAGATTTTTCTTTGAGAAAGGCAACCCAAGTAAGTCTGGAGTAATCATCCATAATTAGCATGAAGTAGTTTTCTTTTCCTGTGCCTTCCTGTCTTGATGGTCCAAATAAATCCATATGAACTAGTTGGAGTGGTTTCTCTGTTGAGGTAAAGATCTTGGAATTAAACTGTGTCTTGTTTTGCTTCCCTACTTGACAGGGTTTACACATTGAATTTTGGGGCTTTGATATTCTCGGAAGATATTTTACTGCCTCGAGGTTTTTGAGTTTGATTAAGTGGTCAAAGTTTATATGTCCAAGTCTCCTATGCCATAACCAACTTTCATCATGTTTTCTTAGATGACATTCTTATCTATTTTCTTTCAACACATATACATTATTTTTTGTCCTTATGCCTTTGGCCACCACTTGTCCTGAGTTTACAGACTTTATCTTGCAATCCTTGGATGTGAACAACACTTTTCATCCTCTATCACACATTTGACTTACACTGAGCAGATTATGTTTCAGCTCATCCACAAGTACAACATCTTGGGATTTTCCTTTTCCATTACTTAATCTCACCATCCCTTTGCCCTTTATTTTCCCAGGAGCATCATTTCCAAAGGTTATGTTTCCTGATTTTCTTTCACTTAGAGATAGAAACTTTCCTTTGTCTCCCATCATGTGTTTGTATCATCCACTGTCTATATACCAAGGGTTCATTTTTCTTTTAGCGGACAACACTAATCCACACTTGTCACTTTCCTTCTTCTTCCAAAACTTGACATTTTCAGTAGGAGATTTCAAATCTGGTTCATATTCCCTTAAATGGAAGTCAATAGATTTGTGTCCATATTTATGACAGATGTATCATTCAATCTTATTGTTCAACAGGTCAAACTTATTGGTGCAACGTTTTCTACTCATTGGCTGTTGATTATTTCTTGACTTCTTTAATTGCATGTCCCTGGACTTAATTTAGCAATTGGCAATCAGGGAAGGTTTGTTTCTTGGCTGCATCATTCTTTGTTGTGGCAAGTATTTATTCCTTTGAAATCTTAATTGCTCATGTCTAAATCTTAAGGAACAATTTACAACTTTGTGACCAAAGTTAGCACAGTAGAAACAATAGCCATAGAAGAATTTTTTGTACCTGGAAAATGGTTGTCTTCTTTGAGAAAATCAATTTCTTCCAGACTGATGGCGTCATTCAACAGTGAGCACATTACTTCTTTTTTCTACAGATTCAGATCTGGCATCTTTTACCTTACTCGACCTGGGTGGTTGATTGTCTTCCTTTATTTCTGCAGGATTGTTATTGTCATTGGCTGTACTTTTGAAAAACTTGAAGGGTTCTTCATTTCCTGGCTTACCACTGCTTGATCCCTCTTCATACCCCAAGCCAATTTTCATCTTTGGATTCCTTTGTTGATTCAGAATGGTGGCCAATCCTTCTGAGGCTTTGATACTTGACAGATTTTGATTATACAAGGCTTGAAACTTCTCCATTTCTTTCCTCATTTTCACTACTTCTTGTTCTAATGCTTCACATCTTGCCTTCTTTTCTGATAGCTATTGTTTCAGAATATCTTCGATTTTCTTTGCCTCTTCCAATTCTACTTTTAGTAGGACAAGGTCTTCATCGGGTTCTTTACTGTCTTTCTCAAACTGTATCAACAATTGTCTTTGCTTTATGTTCTTGATTCTTAGTCTGTCAATCTCTTCCAGTGCACTGATCAGTTCTCCTTCCATGTCAACCACAGCTTCTTCTTCATCACTCCTTGTTCTTTTATTATCATAATCCTCTTTGGCCATAAGTATGAATTCATTTAGTTTATCTTCAATAGAGGATTCATTTTCTTCATCATCTGAAGGATCATCATCATTGTTTATGCACAAACTTTTCTTCTTAAAGTTTTTCTCTTTAAAGAAATTTCTGTGTTTGTACTTCTCCTCATCATCACATGTCTGATCCTTTCCTTTTTGGGGACATTTATTTTCAAAATGACCTATCCTACCACAGTTGAAACATTTGAAAGGTAGTTTAACTTTGTATTTGCATGATCCCTTCTTCAGTCTCTTCACAAATTTTGCTTCAATTTCATCGTGCTCAGAATCCTCATTCTTGTCTGCTTTAAATGATGCTTCTCCAGAGGTAGGTTTATCTTTAACTATTCTCATTTCATATGCAGTCAATGTTCCTAGTAGTTGATCAAACCCCAAGGTTTTTAGATCATTAATTTCTTCTATAACAGAGACCTTCAGGTTGAACCTATCTGGGAGAGATCTCAAGATTTTTTGAACTAAAGAAGGTTCATCAATTGTTTCACCAAGTGCCTTCATTGCATTTACCATTTCTTCTACTCTTAGAAAGTATTTTCCAATAGTTTCATCTTCCTTCATCTTCGGTTGTTCAAACTGTATTCTGTAGGTTTGAAGCTTTGCATCCTTTACTTTCTCATTACCCTCATAGCTGCTAATGAGTTTGTCCCACATTTCTTTGGCAGTTCCTAGGTGCATAACTTTCACGAATTATGCTTCTGCAAGCCCACTCAAGATAGCATTCATAGCCTTAGCGTTGAAGCTAAATTCTAGTTTGTCATCCTTATTAGCCAGCACAACTGGCTTTACATAACCAGTATCTACCACATCCCAGACATTTGCACCTAATGACATTATGTAGGTTCTCATTCTAACTTTCCAGAAGGAAAAGTTTGTTCCATTGAACAGAGGGGCCTTATTGGTTGAATTTCCTTCATGGCTTGACATGTTTAATCTCTAGGATCTACCCTTAGATAAAAGGGGCTAGCTTTGATGCCAATTGTTGGACAACTGAGAGGGGGGGTGAATCAGTTGTTACCGTGCTTAAACAATTATGCTTCTTTTAAAATATTTACAAGGCAGTCAATGATGATCACAATAATGCAGGGAAATGAACAATGGCATATACAACATCAGTCACATATATGAGAAACACAAAGACAGATATTTCCCAAGGAAACCCATACAGGGTAAAAACCTCTTCTTCTTTATATGATAAGTATTATTTACATTATTTACATTATCATACATTTGAGCACCAACTCATTGTGAGGATACAACCTTTGTTTTGCAAGATGCAAGTTGCTGAGAGCACCAACTCTCTCTTTTTCTCTAGCACCCACTAGAAGGAAGCACCAACTCCCTAGTTTCTCTAGCACCAACTAGAAGCAAGCATCAACTCCCTGGTTTCTCTAGCACCAACTAGAAGGAAGAACCAACTCCCTGTGTTCAAGCCCCCACTTGAACCTCTGAGAACACCAGTCCTCCCTAGCACCTCCCAACCACCGTGGATTATGAATATGAATTACTGATACCTATTACAGTGATATAGAGTTAATAACAACTTACCAGTCTCATCATTGTTCTGCAATATTTTTTCTACTCAGACTTCCTCACTGTCTTCCAGCATGCGTCCGCTGCCCATTCTATTCTTTTTCTTTTTATTCTTTGTGCACCATGTCCATTCACTGCACAATTCTTCTTCTATTCTTTTCAGCTGCTGCACTCTGATCCTTCTTCATGCATGAATCATCTTCAACAACAACATCCACAGCGACTCCAACAACAACAACAACCCCATATCCTTTCTGTACTGTGTGTTTATAGCTTTTGTGCACCTTGTGCATGCAATGCGCACAATCCCTCTGCATACTCATACCGCACCGATACCCTTCACAACTCGAGTGCTCTATCTGATCATCATCGTGACTCTTCAGCTTCTCTTGCCATTTTTTTTTTCACTCATTCAACATCACTCTATGTTATGCTGAGATTCCTCAATCTCTCTGACAGTTGAACTCTTCGTCTTCTCTCTAACAGACGAGCTCACCTTCTTTGTTCTAGTTACAGGCTACAATGCTCATCCAGTTGTCAATCGTCTCCATGAGCATCTTCATCCCTCTTGAAGATTCCCAAAGACTCTTCATCTCCTCTGTCAATCACCCTGAAGTGTCTTTGAGTCCTCTCGCAGAAACCATCAGAGGTTTCTGGCAGTTACACTATGACATGCAACAATATCCCTCCGATCTCCTTCGGTTTCATCTGCATCATTGGATTAGCTCTGAAGGATATTGTCATGATTTATGCGTTTCGCACTTTCACAATTCCAAGATTCTGCGATGAGGCATCTTGACTCTTCATTTTGCGAGTTCCAAAACTCTGAAATGGAGCTTTTCTTTACATACTCTTCTCTTCAACTCTTCGATGGTGTGACCACCAGCTGAGACCACACGCTTATGCATAAAGAAATTTCATGATTTCGCATTTTTCATGAATCTGGAGATGAGGCATCTCGACTCTTCAAGTTGCGATCCCCGAAACCCTGAAATGGAGCTTATCCGAACTAACTCCTTCCCTTATCGTGACCACCGACCGTGACCAAAGGCTATCTAAAAAAGCACTGTGAACTCATGATCTTCATCAACCCTGATCGACGATCCACGATCTTGATGAATCAACGGTCCAGATATTTTCACGATCTCGCATCTCGCTGTTCCTTAGATGGAGTCTCTCATCACTTCAAGTCACGATAGGTGAAACTCTGAGATGGAGCTCAAATCGACGATCCACGTTCTAGGTGATCTGACGGTCCTGATCTTTTCACAATCTTGCATCTCGCGGTTCCTTAGATGTGGATTCTTGTCACTCCAAGTCGCGATAGGCGAAACTCCGAAATGGAGTCGAATCAGCGGTCCATATCATACCTTGATCTGACGGCTGTGGTTAACTCACAATTTCACATATCGATGTTCCTAAGATGGAGGTTCTCATCACTCCAAGTCACGATAGACGAAGCTTCGAGATGGAGCTCAAATCAATGGTCCTCGTTCTTGGTGATCTGACAGTTGTGATCTTTTCATGATATCACATCTCGCTGATCCTTAGATGGATATTCTCATCACTCCAAGTCGATATAGGTGAGACTCCAAAATGGAGTCTTTGTGGTGCTCTGATCTTTTGCCACACGTCCTCTTGATCAACGATCCACGACTGTCCCCGATGGATGGTCAGGATTCCTTCACAGCTTTGGAGAGTTGGATGACTCTTGGACTTATCTGCCTTGCAACTTCACCATTTCTAATGGCTATTGAGCCTTCGTAGATACCCCAGATCCTACAGCCCAGATCTTCTCGCGATTTTTCCACTTCGCGATTTCTCTGCTTCACGATTTTTTCCACCTTCATGATTTCGCCGCTTCGTGATTTCTCCACTTCGCTGTGTAATGAATGTGCAGGTCCTCCCTGATCCAATGATGGATGTACCCCATGCTTAGATCGAACGCCCGCGATCTATTCTCGTCTACTGCGTGCTACTCCTCTTTGAATTCATATCTGACGGTCATCGGGGATCTTGAATAAGATCCAACGTTCACTGTTGCTCCTCCTCTTCCATTATCATTGTTCTTGCCATCAATGACAAGCTTATTGTCAACTATAAACCTTCCAACAATATTTCCTTTTCATTATTTGGTCTTATCATCAGAGTATATTGTTCATTATGACAAGTGGAGTGAACATGGACAGTTTACAAAGTAGTTGTGATAATGCATAGTGGAGTGTGGAGTGGGTAATAGTGGTTATGCATCATGTTTTCCAAGTTCTTAGTAAAAAAAATATTTGTATCAGTTTTACCTCAAGTTACCCTTTCTTTGAATTCTAATGCATGTTGAAGTGGAAACTATGAAGAACATGAGGAAATGTCTATAGATTCATGATGTAGATTGCTGAAATTTGAACATGAAGTGGAGAAAGGATGAGAACTGATGGATATCTAGGAGAGTGTTGATGAATGTTGATATCCTGAGATTCCTTATGTATCTCTCTCCCCCATGCCTGTTGGTTTTCTTTTCCTCATGAAAATTGTTATTAGCACAAAAAATGTTGCAAGTTGAAAGAGGACTATGTGGAATTGGTGCATGTGGAATGAAGGATAGAAATGAAGTATGCCGAAGCTAAGAGATGCTGAAAATATCCTGAAAAAAGTACCCTCGAAAAAGATTTAAATTTATGTACTGTTGGTACAGGAAACTACTGGTTTATGTACCAATAGTACCGGAAAAGAAAAATCTAAAAGAACTAGACCAACAATGTTATTGTGAGAGAAGAAATAAGCATTGATGTTATGCCAAAGAAACAACCAAAACTTCAACTTTATCCATGCTTGTAAATTTGGAAATGAAATTGATTTTAAAATATTACAAGGATAAAGGAAATTCCTAAATTACTTATTACATATGATTTCATCAATCATTAACAGTTTTATGCTCAAGAAACCATGTAAATTAGGATGGGGGATTTTTCCTCTTATCCTTAAACATGAGAACATTAGGCGATAAGTGGTCTTTAATAAATGAGAAACCGTTAGGTAACCAATCATCCCTCTTTAATTTGTCAGAGAATTTTTGTCATTCAAGTGATATGGATAAAGTTCACATTTGAGTTCATTAGACTCCTACATTTATGGGTCCCACTTCTAGGACAATGACATCCTAGGTATGCATCATGGGTTCTTAATACCATCTTACAATTATATGAGGTTCATTAGCCTTTTTTTCAACCATGCATGATTCTTCTTAAGGATTTACACAAGTATATTGTTCATACAGACAAATATAGATTAGGCATAATGAAAGACTTCAAAATAAAAACCCATTGCCAAAAATCTTGTTCAGTACTCCAATGGGGTAATTTTGACATATAATAAATATCATTCCCAGGAAGAATGCCCCATTTCCCATGAGCTTGTTCAGTACCCTGATGGGTTTGCCTAGTTATACCACAGGCCGGTACCCGCTGCCAGCAGACCTGTTCAGTATCCCAACGGGTTAGACTCTTACACCCATTTTCCATCAAAGGCTCTTGTCCCAATATTTACCCTTAAGATAAAATTTATAGATTTCTTTCGCATGGGTGAATGGGGAAGCATCTTTGAAAACCTTTTTGCAGGATGAGATGGTATTAAGTTGGAATATATTTTATAGATTGCCCATAAAAAATGTTCGTAAGAAAAATAGACTTGTGTATTTAGATTAGTCGAAAGACATATCATGGTCAAACTTACTTAATGTGTGGTGGATGAGGCCATGAGAGAATGACCTAAAGGTGATTCTAGTCCCCAAGTTCATCTTCTTCATATAAGATTGTTTTCCCTCACAAGTAGAAGTTTCATTCACTCTCCTGCTACTATTTGATAAGAATGGCTGAATAACAAGTTCTTATAGGAAACTGGGATGTAAAAGTTACCTATGGGAATCATTATGCATACCTTAAAGATTTAGTAAATTCTCATAATATTTTAAAGATTAGGCTTATGAGTAACTGTTATTATTAATAATCAGAAATCTGTATGTAATAAAAAGAAGAAATATCTTAAGTTGTTTTGCTTTTTGATGTTAGATCACCACTATTATCTTCATCTCATTTCATTTATTTGAAAAGAAACACGAAAAGATGTCACATTTATTTAGAACTAGGTTAACTAACATGTAACTTTTACCCTATCCTATCTAAGACCAAGAAAGTATATTTCACGTGTAAGAATATTTCCAATGTAACCATGTGTGTAACAACTGTAGAAATACATTCATACTTGGTTTTGAAAGATAAGCTTTATTGTATACCAAAGTATGAAGAACCAACTACTTTGAGGATGATGTGAAGAGTTGTTGAAGAATAGAGTGGTGTTTCAATCTGGTTGTCATCTGGAACCAATGTTTGATATAGTCATGATGTTATTGGTTCACTTGTTTGTTTAGACCACTCTACATGTCTCCCTCTATCATGCCTTGCAGATCATCTTCTTTAAAATGACTAGTCCCATTAGTTCATAGAGGTTATTTAGAAAGGCATATCAGGAATTCCTCAATCTCAGGTTCTAGTGGTTGTTCTCCCTCAAATGTGGTCCATGATTTTTTGGTCTCCTCGTTAGATTGGAAGAGGGAATCAAAGGAGACTTCTATATATTCTTGTGGATGCAGAGCGACATTTAAGTTCTTGACTGATGTCAAGATTTGTTCTTCCTGAGAGGATGAGATTGAGATACCAGCTACTGCTAGGATTTGAGAGAGTTCTGTTAAACTCTTGATCATATTTTAATTCTTGTTATTGGTTGATGGGTCCTATCTCACACATGGATTAGTGTAGAGGGGGGGTTCTTACAGTGCCCAATTTTTTTTAAAAATCCTAAAGAAATAAAAAGAAGCAAACTAAAGAAAATGTAAGAAAACCAATTATATAATTGAAGCACCACCATGATACTAGGACCCTGTTGTCACCAAGTTATATGTTCACATAAGTTAGCTTCTCTTCTCATATATATAAAAAAAATGGCTAATGCTAATAAAACACAAACTATAAATACTAAAAGGAAGAGAACAACCTAACTTTGGAGCAACCCCACTAAAGTGGATGTGTGGGTTCTTCCCTAACGACTTACCATCTTCTCTCTACCCTTAGGTCATCCTTAAAAGCACACCACACTTGCATGAAAAGAAACACACTTACATGAAAGGAATAATCAAGTCTTTTGATAAATAAAAGCAACCTACCTATGCTATAATCCCTTTAGCACCTCCCCAGAAACGACGCCAAAATGTTAGGCTAAATATATGAACTATTAATTCACTCAGGGTGATGTTTGTATGATTAGTCGTGAGTATCTTACTTAAGTTTTATGTCCTTCAATGATGATTTACTATAGTGGATCCACACTTAAATGCAATAAAAGAAACAAACAAATGGAAATGAATTCAAATGATAGGAAATAAACTAACACTTTGGGAAGAATTCCAACACGAGAATGCCATATCTCATGAGTTAGACCTCTAATTTGTCTGTTGGTGATTAAAGCTATGTAAAATTAAAGTGCAAATAACTCAAAATATTCAATCTCAATCAATACCCAACTAGCCTAATTTAACAATCATCAAATGTACTCCATATTAAAATTCTAGTACTGAAATAAAAAACTAGTGCAAACTGGTACCAAAATATAAAACAAGTCAACAATCCTTGCTAAAAACTTATTCTCAAAATCCAAGCATTTTAATCATTATCGTGTTTTCTTCAAAATCAACCAAAACATCAAACCATAAAACATAGAAATGACTCTTCACATTTAAATCCAATCAGTACTCAAGCTCTTCAGAAAACAAATGGAATCACCCAAAAGACTCGTTCCATCACTCATCCATTTACAGTAAAATTCCACAAACTCAATTTCAAACATTGTTGGTTGTTAAATTCATGCACAAAACAATATAATGACAACCTTCTTCTCAATCTCATAATCAGTTCCAACTCAAGAATAATTTCATGTGTGTCAAAAATCAATGTTATGTTCTATTAATTTGATTCACCTTGAAATTCTTAAACTGAAATCAGAGATCACATGTGTTTTATGGTTATGTCATGAAAGAAATAAAATCAATTTCTGATCCGAATGGATCTCCGCACGTGAAAGAACTTCGTAATTGCGCCATGTTGATTTTAAGGTGGCGACAAAAGTGTTTAAACGATGCTTTCTTGAGTTTTATTTCTCATGCATTTAATTATGCATTTGTGGGAAAAATACTTCATGCATTATTATTATTCACTTGTAATTAAAATGATTAATAGTTGTGAGAGAAAATTTGTCTCACATATTATTCATTTATTAATTATGGAAATTGGTTTTATCTCACACCAATTTGCCATTTTTATCTCAATTGTAGGTTGAGGGAATCAAGGGCATGGTTGGAAAGTCTTTGGGTAGTTTTGAGACTTTTCCATTTTTAGCCTAAGATGGTTGAAAGATCCTACTTTTAAGGATCTTGTTT
>ML785783.1:790954-805847 GCA_009831015.1 Picea engelmannii | reverse complement strand
TCAATGACAACATTCAAGCTGACAATGCAGAATTGAGAAGACTTTTGCAAGTAGCTGAAGAGGAGAAGCAGGAGCTTCAAGAGATGCTACAAGACAAAGACAAGTTATTGGCTAAGTTACAGAAGGTTGAGAAGATGGATGTTGCATCTCAAACTGAGGTATATGATGTTTCTTCATGTTCTTTTTTCTCTCAATATGACACTAATGTTGGCATGAAGATCCTCACAAAGATGGGGTATAGAGGAGGTGGACTTGGCATTAATGGTCAAGGAGTCACCCAGCCATTGGAGGTTGTACCAAGACAACCATTTGCAGGCTTGGGTTATGGACATGAAGAGAAAGGAGAATGCTCGAAAGTTGCTGAATCGAAAGCCATCTCTTCACCACTGGATTCTAAGAAGGGAATCAAGACAGTTAGTCCTCATCAATTCAAGGACAAGTCAGGAAGGTATAACAATCATTCAAGTTCTTCTTTTACATATAAGAGAAATGATTTCYTCCATAGATCTTCTAACCGTGATGTAGTTAAGCATCAAACAAAGAAAATGTGGGTTAAGAAGACGGATGTGTCCATGAGAAGTGAGACCCAGCAGAACAAGAACCTTTCGTATCCTCCTATAAGGAATGTACAACGGAATGGAAGACGAAGGAATTTCTGTAATTTCTGCAAAATTAGTGGCCATTGGGAGAAGAAGTGTTGGAAATTGCACCTTGAAATTTGCCACAAGTCAAGCAAGCAGAATGTAAAAGAGCCTGTGAAGAAGGAAGCTCCATCCACCATTGGAAAAGCATGATTACAAGATGAAAGTGCTTGGTGCTGGTTCGGTAAGCAGTTCATAATGTTTCTGGAAGTTTTATTTCTGCTATGTTGCAAAATTTCAAGTTTTATGGGGGTAGGTATCTCCCTTTTGATGGAAAACACTCAAAAAAATTTCAACTCGGAATCAAGAAGTAATGGCGTAGTTGCCGAGGATCAGGTGCATTAGTGGAACCGACCACTGTCAAAGTTATCTCTGATTTGAAAGACTCCATTGTCCAAAAGATGGGCTGGAAACATGAGGAGGTCAAGATTTCGAATCTTAATTCGATTGACACCATGAATGGCCTTGTTGAATATGTTGTTGCATCGATCAAGACAATTGTGAAGAGACCTCCACGGGTTTCTGTCGAAAATGGTGCAAGCTTGCCTATAGCTGCTTTGACTGCATTGCAAGCAATACGGGATTCTGCAAGCGTTAAGCTCAATGGAAGCAGGAAGGAAATGAATCTACTTAATACCACTGCTTCAGGAGGGATTGGACATTATGATGTGCAGATAGAAAAGCTTGGCAGAGCACATGTTACTACCACTTGTGGAGCCACAATGTTAGCCTAATTAAGGAATTAGGAGCTGATGAAGTCTTGGACTACAAAACACCAGAAGGTGCAGCCTTAAAGAGTCCCTCAAGGCGCGAGTACGATGCTGTGATTCATTGTACCTCCAATATCCCATGCAAATTGTGCCATTCATAGTTTTAGGAAACAACAATGACTTGGCATTAATGGTTAACTTGGTCATTCGAGGGAACCCACAATTCAGCCACCAAAAAAATATGAATTCCGTTTGATTCACATCGCGCATTTCTCCTTCTCCATCATGCAAGATTGACGGTGATCACATCCATGGTAACGTCTTGTGCACGGTTAGTTGATAAAATTCGGTGGTTTATGCCATGGTGTGCGTTTTAGCTGGCGAACATTTGGTGAATCAGTTATATGGCAGATATTCATATGGATAACGCATATGTTTAGCGGGAATTTCGCTCAGTTGTAACAGTTAGCGGGATTTTCTGTATACGCTAATTGCCAAAATGGGTAAGCAGGTGAGTCGAACCCGCAATCTATCCTCCCACTAAACGTTGTAACAAGCATGATTCTAGTCACGTTTCAGGATGTTCAACCTTTTTCAGATCACTGAGTATCATTCTGTTATGGTGAGAATCTCGCAGGGATAGAACAGACAACCATTTACGGATTGGTAATCTCATATTTGTCGTTCTGTTGTTTCTCCTATTCAATATATCCGTGTCTTCTTAGCTTTACGGTGATGGAATGGCCCTAGGTTTTACAAACCTCCTCTAAGCACATCATTAATTATCTACCCTGGATCGGCAATTTCACAGCTTCAAACGCTGAAAATCGTTTCCACCGTGCGATTCTATGTCTGTTGGTGTGAAGATATTGGATTTTCATCAAGTATTCCTTCTACAACACCGTACCTTTGGCAACCAGAAGCACAGGGCAAAAGTTCCTTTGTTATTCTAAAGGAGAAATGTAGACAAATTCAACTTCTCAAGCATCTAGAAGAACAGTTCGTGCTATGCAACCTGGTACTTGTTGTTCTCTGGGAATTCTGGGAGGGGATAGTGTTGTTGAGTTGGCGATTTCAACTGAAAGAAGCAGCAATAGCATGCTGGCATCAAACCAATCTGGACTTCTTTGTAATGGATTGGAGGTACCAAGCCCTTCCTCTTTCCAGGGATGAAGTGCCCATGTTGTTTCACAAAGGAAAAATGAAGTCTTGAACATAGCGGCTTGCACATCGGGGAAAGAGGGTTGCAAGCCGTTTTGCTGGCAGCAACAGAAGAGGCACATCACGTATGTTTAGGATAGTAAAGTGCCACAAGGTGGTGAATTGATTGATTGGAAGTCTCCATAGAGCCGAGACTTATTACTCGGATTTATTTAAGCGCTGAGACTTGATTGTTGCAGGTCACACAGGCCATTACATAGAAAAAGAATCAAGAGTCAAGACTTTGGACTATTTCTCCATCATTTCCTGCACTTTGGAGGACTGTATAGTTCGTTGTTTGGTGTTCGAATGAAGGAAACGTCCATATGGAAAGCATCAGATTTGGTAAAACTGACTATTAAAACTTTTGTTTTGATCATATACCTTAGTTTTAAATACTTATATATGCACATGAGATATGTCATAGTCAGGGTCTCCTTGGTGAGAACGTGCAAAAGTTTGCCCGGAGATGGTTCTATACTTTGGTTTTGAAACCTAATGTATTTTTTCCACATGTGTTTGAGTGCACATATTTTGTAATGGGGCACTTGATATATGTTTTGACTATGTAAAGGTTTGTGTAGCCACTCTTGAGTGAGGAAGAGTGAGAGGCATTTTGATTATGCCYGAAGCCTTGTATTCTCAGTTGATTGAGGCGTTTTTGCCTAAGCCTATTTTTGGCATTTGCATGTAAACTTGACCAATGAGTGTAGTTATAAACTCTTGGCAAGTGTTTCAAAACAAAATGTAAACAGGTATGATCAGTCACATCTCCAAGTTATCATCAATTACAGGTTGTGACTTTAAGCAGATGTGGGTGTTTGCATTCTGATTCCGAAGCACATAGGTGAAGGAGTCTTGAGGGGATGTGCCTTTTTCAGGCATTTGCGTTGCAGTAGTTGCAGGTGTTGGTGTTGCATTCTGATTCCGAAGAATAGGGGTGAAGGAGTCTTCAGGGAACGTGCCTTTCAGAGACATTTGCATGCACTTGATGATGGATTGAAGCTGATACGTTTGGAGACCAAAAGTTTCTTTTGTGCGGAGGTGTGATCTGAATGGATCTCCACACGTGAAAGAACTTCGTAATTGCGCCATGTTGATTTTAATGTGGCGACAAAAGTGTTTAAATGATGCTTTCTTGAGTTTTATTTCTCATGCATTTAATTATGCATTTGTGGGAAAAATACTTCATGCATTATTATTATTCACTTGTAATTAAAATGATTAATAGTTGTGAGAGAAAATTTGTCTCACGTATTATTCATTTATTAATTATGGAAATTGGTTTTATCTCACACCAATTTGCCATTTTTATCTCAATTGTAGGTTGAGGGAATCAAGGGCATGGTTGGAAAGTCTTTGGGTAGTTTTGAGACTTTTCCATTTTTAGCCTAAGATGGTTGAAAGATCCTACTTTTAAGGATCTTGTTTATCCTTCTTTGTAATCAGATCCTCCAATTGTGGATCTTGTAATTAATGCTCTTAGTTGGAGAGTGAGTAAGGAAAAACTATATATATTCCTTATGTGAGCCATGTTGAAAATAAGGAGAAGAGAGGAGAGAGTGCTTAGCTATTGAAAGCCATAGTGCTGAGATAATGAAGAGCCATAGTCCTTGAATGTAAGAAATCTTTGAGAGATCACTTTGAAGAAGGAATATAGAAGATCTGCATTCCAATTGGAGCAGGTCCGGAGACGTAGCCCCAGAGGTGGAGGGGTGAACTCCGTTATCAACATCGGTTGTCTCTCTCTTATTTGCCTTTATGTGTTTTATGCTCCTTAATGTTCATTTGTATTATGTTTATGTGTTTTAATGCATTATGAACTAATATGCTCAATAAAAATTGTATAATCCATAGTCAATTTAAAGATCCTCACATTGTAAACATTTGGGAGAGTAGTACTCGACCCGTTTACGGATCAATTTATCACCACACAATGCATCTATAAAAGATATGTCACACTAAGAAGAATCAAAGTCTGAGCTAACCAATAACTAAAATTAACATAAATCAATTATCAAACTAAATAGAACATTAACCATCAACTAATCTATGAATCAATTAACAATGCAACAAAAATCCCTCACCCAGAGATAAACTAACATATACATAACAATGAATTAAACAAATCTAACAAACAAATATAAATGAGCAACACATTACCAATATTGAGGGGCCCTCCCAAGCTGGCAATTGTTTCTAGAGATACTTCAAATGAAAAGTCAATTATCCACCACAAATCTGAAATCAATCATCTTTCATCTATTGAAATTCAAGCTCAAATTACAACAATGACATCATAACTATTTTCCTCTATTACATGAACCTCCATTACAAAAGAATGATCATAATGAAAAATGGTCTTTCTCATAGCCCTATGAGACTTATTTATACATGAAAAATCATTGATGAGTGGATGGGACCGAATCCCAATGGTTAGATTTCAAATTTTACATTTTTAGGCAAAAATCCCAAAAATCTGGGTTTTATTGTAATTTGGGAAGATTTGAGATAGGGATCCACCCATATCTTCCAAACTAATTCTCATTTTTAAAACGTGCCCACGTGGTACTCAATTTTCCACATTCTAGAAAAAACCCATTTCGTAGAATTTCTAGATCTGATGCCATTTGCATGAAAATTGAGGCACAAGTTGGCAGTTTGATATCTTTTCTAATTTTTGTAGAATAATTCCCCTTGAGATGGAGTTCCACTCGTGTGATATGCGTGATTTATACAAAACATGTGCACATGTAGACACCGCTCTGGACAAAACCCATGATGTCCCTGATTTTCCTTTAGAAGCTTTCCAAAATTTCAAATTATATCTGGGACCAGACGGTTGTTGATAGAGGTACCGGATGAGCACAACATTGGTACCGGACAAGTGTCGAATTGGTATTGGATGAGATAAGTATCGGATGACATGTATTGTGGGTATCAAATGACTGTGCAGGTATCGGTTGACTGTAGAACCTTCTGGTACCAAATGACTTCGAGTGTGAGTTCTGGATGACCACCAGTGCGGGTACCGGATGACTTCCAGTGAGGGAACATATTGTTTGGACATAGAAACATAGGATTAAACCATCATCAAAACAACTATTGTATAATCATCCTTTTAATCACTAAACATATGAAAAGTTATGTATTCACCACATAGGATGAATAACAAGATATAATGGAGGTTTATGGTGTAATTAGTGATATATTATTGACGAAATGCAGGGAGAAGGTTTAATGATGAGTGTATTTCTATGGCGGAAAATATGAAAAAATTGGAGCCCAACACACCCCCAAACCCAAGAATTTTCATGTCCTCATGAAAACAAGGTGAAGAACTTATGATACTCTGCTTATAGATTTACGTGACATTGTTTATTTTGTGTAGGTGTTGGTTCTTGCGGAATGACACTTTGGAAACTATCACAGATTGAATTTCAAACAGAGAAACAAAATTATCATAAAAATGGAGGACACACCATGGATGGGGTGTCAGAGTGATGGTGAATGGTGTGCATGTAGAGAATAAAATGATGGTGATGGTGGTTTTATGAACTTGGACGTCTTTATACTCTGTATCTTACATAAATTTTAAGACCAATATTTACTTTGTGGTTCTTTGTTTGGATAAGCAATAATGATTTCATCCTCTTTGAGATGACTTAAGAATGTTTTATGATGTACAAAGAGAAGACACTATAGATTTTTCTTTGTATTTTTATACCACATATTTCATTTTCATTACTTGGTCTTATCATCAAAGTATATTGTTCATTATGACAAGTGGAGTGAAGATTGAGGGTTTACTGAGTAGTTGTTATAATGCATAGTTGAGTGTAGAGTGAATAATAGTGGTTATGCATCATGTTTTCCAATTTCTTAGTAAAAAAATGATTTGTACTAGTTTTACCTCAAGTTACCCTTTCTTTGAATTCTAATGCATGTTGAAGTGGAAACTATGTAGAACAAGACGAAATGCCTGTAGAGTCATGATGTAAATTGCTAAAATTTGAATATGAAGTGGAGCAAGGCTGAGAACTGATGGATATCCAGGAGAGATTTGATGAATGTTGATATGATGAGATTCCTTATGTCTCTCTCTCCCCCATGCCTGTTGGTTTGTATGTCCTCATGAAAACTCTTATTAGCACAAAAATTGTTGCAGGATGAAAGAGGACTATGTGGAACTGGTGAATGTGGACTGAAGGATAGAAATGAAGTATGTTAAAGATGAGAGATGCTAAAAATATCTTGCAAAAAGTACCCTCGAAAAAAAATTAAATTTGTGTATTAATGGTACAAGAACCTACTGCTTTCTATACCAGCAGTACCGAAACAGGAAAATCTGAAAGAACTAAACCGACACTATTATTATGAGAGAAGAAATAAACATTGATGTTATTCCAAAGAAACAACCAAAACTTCAACTTTATCCATGCTTGTAAATTTGGAAATGAAATTAATTTTAAAACATTACAAGCATAAAGGAAATTCCTAAATTACTTATTAGATATGATTTCATCAATCATTAACAATTTTATGCTTAGGAAACCATGTAAATTAGGATGGGGGGTTTTTCCTCTTATCCTTAAACAGGAGAACATGAGGATATAAGTGGTATTTAATAAATGAGAAATCGATAGGAAACTAGTCATCCCTGTTTAATTTCTTAGAGAATTTATGTCATTCAAGTGTTATTGATAAAGTTTGCATTTGAGTTCATTAGAATCCTACACTTATGGGTCCCACTTCTAGGAAAATGACATCCAAGGTATGCATGATGGGGTCTTAAGACCATCTTACATACATTATGAAATGACAATTAGATGAGGTTCATTAGCCTTTTGTTCAACCATGCATGATTCTTCTTAAGGATTTACACAAGTATATTTTTCATATGGATAAATATAGATTAGGCATAATGAAAGACATCAAAATCAGAACCCATTGATAGCAAGGATATTCAGTACTCCGATGGGGTAATTTTGACATCTAAGAAATATCCTTCCCAGGAAGAATGCCCCATTTCCCACGAGCCTGTTCAGTACCCTGATGGGTTTTCCTAGTTATACCACAGGCCAGTACCTGCTGCCAGCAAACATGTTTAGTATCCCAATGGGTTAGCCTCTTACACCCATTTTTCATCAAAGGCTCTTGTCCAAATCTTTACCTTTAAGATAAAATTTATAGATTTCTTTCACATGGGTGAATGGGGAAGCATCTTTGAAAACATTTTTATAGGATGGGATGGTATTGAGTTAGAAGATATTTTATAGATTGCCCATAAAATATTGTTTGTATAAAAAATGGACTTATGTATTGAGATTATTCGAAAGACATATCATGGTCAAACTTACTTAATGTGTGGTGGATGAGGCCATGAGAGAATGACCTAAAGGTGCCTCTAGTCCCCAAGTTCATATTTTCCATATAATATTGTGCTTCGTCACAAGTAGAAGTTTCATTCACTCTCCTACTATTTGATAAGAATTCTTGAATAAAAAGTTCTGATAGGAAACTAAGATGTACAAGTTACCTATGGGCATGATTATGTAGACCTTAAATATTTTGTAAATCCCCATAATATTTTAAAGATTAGGCTTATGAGCATCTATTATTATTAATAATCAGAAATCTATATGTAATAATAAGAAGAAATTTATTAAGTTGTTTTGGTTTTGATAACACGTAGCAGAAAGTAAATTGATGTGATAGAATTCAGGAGACTGCGTGAAGGAAAAGTAAAAACTACATGATGGGATGGTAAATGACCGAAAAAGTGAAAAATTGGTGAACGAAAAAGAAAGGGTGTGTAAGAGAATTAATGGCAGACTCGTATAAATAAAAAGGAAAAAAGTAGGAAAAATGCAAAACACTTGTGATTTTTGAGAAAAAGAGCAATAGATAAAATAGGGTACAAGTGAGTAAGAATATGCGAATAACCCAGCCAATTTTTTTTTTCCCGAGTTAATAAAATGGCACTGCCAAAGTTTGGAGGACCAAGTTAGTTCACGCAAAGGACCTGAAGCACTAATTGACCGTTGGATGAAATGACTAGATTGGTCGATGTGGATGAAATTCAAAATACAAAGACTGAATCCATTAGTCTGATGCAAATTGAATAAGAAAACCTAGAATAATAAATAGTGGAAGTTAACCAAGTAGCACAAGAACGAAACCCTAGGATGGAGGAAAACCCTAGCACATAAAGCCTAGGAGCAATGCACGTAGAGGGTGAACAGGGTGAAGATGATAGTAATAAAATAGACTCATATAAAACTACAGTATAAGAAAACTTAGAGGTCTAGGATGACCATGAAATAAATGAGGAAATGCAGGAAGATGAAACCCTAGAAGAAACAATAACAGGGTCATCGAGGAAAAGGGTAGTAGTGGCATCAACGCACACACAAACACAGATTCTTTTGTCAGTGCCCCACATTTCAGACTTAGTCGTCATTGTGGAAGATATGTTAGGATATGTTCCCAAGTTGAGATACGTTGATAATGATGTGACAAAGGTTGCCAAGTTTCCAGATCTTGCGCAGGAGTTTTATATGGAAAACAGGGGGTCAACCTTGAAAGGAATCTTGATTATGGATCCTAAACAGTGGATAGATGGACTTTAAAAATATGGTATAATGAATGTATTGGAAATCCCTCACTTTAGTAGGGGGAAATACATAAATTCATGTGTCAAAATACTTTTGGCGCATGCACTTGGAGGGTTTTTATGGATGGATAGACTTGTCTCGATCAATGTCAACCTAATTTCCAAGATGACGGGACTGCCAACAAATGTGGTAAAGCCATAGTAGTACCTTGATGAAAAAATGAAGGAGAAGGCCATTATGGAGGAAGTGAAGGAAACATTTGGCATAGACAGAGGAAAAAAAGGGATGATCATTAAAAAAATCAATGACCTAGCTACCAGATTTGTGACAAAATTGAAGGCCTGCAAACTACATAGGAAATGTTGCAAAGAAGAGGCACCAGCCGGGGTGGTCATAGTAGTTGTGTAGTGCGAATTTCCTCAACCTTTTCGCCGTAGTTGTGTAATTCTAATTTGGGTGTCGTATTTCCTCAACCTTTTCTTATAATACTGTAGATATGCACAAGATGTTGGAATGAAGTTCCACTATTCCTGGCTCTTGATTCCGATAGACTTGGAGGCATGGAAAAATCCAAATTTTTCAATTTTTTGTGAAAGAAGAGGAAGGTGTGGTGCATAAATATATGAAACCCAATGACACAACACAGATGCCAATAAAATAAAATCCAACTCAAGCATTTGTTTCATGTACATTCAAGAGATGCAGGAGAAGATTGCAAATACATGGAGAATATCACCTGAAGTGGTGATAGAGCATGAGGGGATAG
Source organism: Picea engelmannii (assembly GCA_009831015.1). Classification (NCBI taxonomy): domain Eukaryota; kingdom Viridiplantae; phylum Streptophyta; class Pinopsida; order Pinales; family Pinaceae; genus Picea; species Picea engelmannii. The sequence continues at coordinate 795,913 of ML785783.1, read as the reverse complement.
CCAAATTTAAGGAATACAGGAATAAAACATGGATACAATCCATAAGATACCCTAATAAAACATGACTTAGGATGCACTATTACATAACAACAAAAGAAGTTCAATGGGTACTCACAAAATGGCCAGAGCAATGGAAGGTGTCAGTAGCAGGAAAGAAAGGAGAAAAGGATAAAGATAAGGAAGAATTTGACACATCAAAAAATTCTAGTATCCTGACATAAAATACTAGAAAATCAATAGATAAAAACAAACCCACAGTTATTGGTACAACATCAAAGAAACCAAGGAAGAAGGAAACTGTACTGAGAGCCTCGGTGTTAGGAACTGACAACGTAGAAGGAACAAATGGAAGAGCACAGAAGAAAAAGGAAATCCCAACACAACAGACAAGGAATAGAAGTATACCAAAGGAAACAAATATTGCGCAGACATAAAAGAGGAAATCAACCATGCAGATGGGAGAAAAGAGAAAGAAGATGAAGGCACAAAATAATCCCATTGAGCTCATAATCACATAATACGATGTAGATTTACTAGCTAATAAGGTGCAAGACCGAGGAGAAGAAGAACTCAATGTCACAAAATCTCAAAGAGAAGATCTCATTAAGAATATCATGGAAGTTAAATAAGTTCTATAGATTTTACAACTCAATGTCACACAATAGAGAAGGACATTGCAGTAGGTACCAGCACATGAAGGAAGGGATACATTCTAGACATAAATAATGGGAAGTGTGATGTTTTAGATAAGTCAGAGCATGTTTCAATTGGATGAGGAAACCTCACAGAGAACTTTGAAGAAGGTGGAATAGATGGACTTGAAATTATCCAAGATCCCAACAAAGGAACTATATAAGTTACAAATGAACGTGGTGCAAGAAGTACAATCAAGGGAAAGGATAAATGCAACAAATTTGGAGACAACCAATGAAGAAAAGGAGGTGCTAGAGACCATCCTCAAAGAACTGCATATTGAACATGATGAGGATAAACAACGTGGAGATAAATTGGATCAAAGACTTGAAGAATTATTCCAAACAATTATGGATAGCGCACTAGCAGGAGAACTTAGTGCAGAAGAAAAGTTGAAGAGGATAGTGCAAATGATGGAGGGATATAAACATGAGATATTTGAATTGGTTGGGAATATGACACCAACCACACCTACAAAAGTTAGATCAGAGAGGGAGCAACAGGAAATAGAAAAAATGGATAATATTGTGTTGGAAGTCAAAGAAATAGAAGAGCTTTACGAAAGAACCGCACAAATATGGACGGGCCTGGAAGAAGATGAAGGGATGCAGTAGTTGGATTAGAGGGAAGAAAAGTTGAATGTCATAATCTAGGATCTAAAGCAAAGGAAGAAAACAATGACAATATCAGAGGAAAATCAAGCACAACAGGCTCAGTTGGAGCCACTGCAATAGCAAGCTGAAAAGATGATAGTAGAGATAGAACTAGATAAAATTATATTGGAAAAGGTACACTTAGAGAGTAGAGAAGTGTTGAAGGAGAAAATCACAATGCAGGTAGTGGACACCCTGACAGAGAAGAGTGTGCGGGAAAAGAACCAAGTGGATGAGCTAGAAAAGAAGTTTTAGGCCTTAGAGAAATCTATGTAGAAGGCACACATGACTTGAGTGGCTCAGAATGAGCCACATGTTAGTGTTGGGGGCCTATTGGAGAAGGAAATTTTGGGGTTCAATGCAAGAAATGATGCAAAAAAATGGACCAAAGGAAGTAGCACATGCCAGACAATGAGAAGAAAGAAGTGCCCCAAGAAAGAAGGAATACCAACATAGATTCCAAGAAAGAAAGGGTTCGATCAAAGACCAACCACACAAAAGACAACTAGAAAGTGTAAAAGTGGAGTTCACTTAGAATTAGGGTTTTTGAGTCATAATGTAAGGGTTTTTACCAGTTTTGTAGTATAAATAGAATATGTATGAGGTAGCTTGAGGTGTATTTGGGGGAGAACTTCATTATCAATTTTTCATGAGAGAAGTACTTTGAGCATCCTTTTAAGTCTGAGTCTAAGTATTTAGGTTGTTGAGAGCTACATAGATCAAATGGAGTCATTTTTGGAATGTAATTGAGGGTCAGTTCGCAAGTTGTGGAGCTTGGTGTGACATTGGTCAGCCTCACCTGTCATAAACTCATGTTGTAATGTGCACATCGCTATATTTGATGAAGAATGAATACAAAATAATATATTTATGGACATAGCCTAGGGGGAGTGAATCATGATAAAATGGTGTCTTTATATGTATTGTGTTTCTTTGTATTCTTATGGTGAATAAATGGTTAGATGAATGCATCTGTTAGGGTTTATTTACAACGTGCACTAGAATAATTATGTAGAATAGATGTTATGGAATGGATAAAATGGTAGATGTGATTGGTGTTATGGTAGAATGCATGTTAAAGTAGAATAATAAGTAAAAGGAACATCCTCGATCCCTTCCATGACTGCAGACATCCACGTCATGTAGTCACCCATAAGCCATCTCAGGTGAGACTGTGTTGTGCACTCTGTGTGTGGTGTAGCCTTATGGTTTACTATAAGGGATGATGGTGAATAGGGTTTTTCTAGAGAACTAAGGTAGAACCTGGGTCAACCCATACATCCAATAGATGCATTGGCACATGCTAAGTCTTGTTCATAGATGTGAATCCTAAGAGTCCCAACATGGATATTCTTGACCAAATGCACTGGAGACATGGAAAGAAGTGGACAACTTGGGGGACTGCATGGCAGTGAAGGGGGTTCATTGTCTTTGGGTGATGCAAGATAAAGATAAGCGATTTGGTGTACTTTGGATTTTTTTGTGTTGATAAACCTATGAGAGATTAAGTGTTGATTGGTTTGGGAAGCTGAGTGTCATCCTAGAACCCATCCCTGTGGATTCATAGCCCTGACTCAGGGTTGACATTGTTGTTGAGACTTAGAACAACAATGTTTGTGGTTGGGTGGAATGCCCTTGGTATGCAACTAGTTGGTGATTGAATTTGGTTAAGATAAGTGCTCTCTGTCATGGTTTCCTTTGCTTTTATATCTATTTTCATTGTGTATTAATTATTATCTCTGAAATTCGTATTTATAATATGCATTCTTACTGTTTATTGTTTTGCATGGAATAATATTCACTTGTTTTATGTTATAACATGAATGTTGATTATTTCATGCTTCTTTATTAATTAGATGTTATCAAAATTTTGAAATTAGTTTTGAAGTGTGTTTTTGTAGTGTGTCTAGTCTGTGGGTGGCTGGGTATGTTACAATACTAAATATCTCCCACTGTAACAAGGTTTATCATAGACCCTAGCCAAACCCTTGACTACAAAGGTGTCCCCTTGAAGCCAATAATTTCTTTGATACCAAATTTAGATTTTAACCTTGTACAATTAATTAATGCAAATAGATCCTTAATAAAAACACAAAAGATACAATGTCACACACACACACACACACATTGCATAGAGATTCTACCTTGGAAACCCAAACAGGGAAAACTAGTGACCTATTTAGAGACACACCTCTAATATTGTATTCATCATCTTCTTCATTGTTTACAATACAATATACATATAGGATCCTGCAGAAACCACTAATCCATTGAATCATATTAATCAACAACCCTAATTCCTTTACCAGAATTAGAAAACCATCAACAAAAACCATGTGTTGAAAAACTACCAAACATAGATGTAAAAAACCGCCAAAAAACGAATGCAAAAAACCACCATTTTTTGTTTTGTTTTGAGGGCTCCACCTTCGAACCCCCTACCCCCATTTTATCCTATATTATTTTATAGTACATGGGATCAATATTAAAAAGAATATAAAACATACCCAACAAAGTTATCTTGAGGAAAACCCAACTTTGCAGCTAATTCAGTTATCATTTTATTATGAAAGTGAGAACCATGATCAGTCACTATCGTCCAAGGCACTCTAAACCTAGAAATTATATGATTGAATATGAATAATTCGGTTGTGGTTTCATCATTAGAAAAGGTAGGAAATACCTCAACCCATTTGGTAAATTAATCGACGACTATAATGATTTAACCATGGCCATTAGCCAAGGTAGGATTACATATCATGAAATCAATTCCCCACTTAGCAAAGGGATCGACAACAATCAAAGGATGTAAAGGAGTAGGATGTGCATGCATTTTACGAGTAAATATTTGACAAGGATGGAAATTTTGGAACACTTTCATGCAATATTTGAAGATCGTGGGACAAAAGTATCCCGCACACAAAACTTTCTAGGCAGTGGCAAGACAAAAAAGATGATCGCCACATGCTCCAGTAGGGAAATCATTTAGAACTTTCTCAACTTCTTCGTGAATAAGGCATCGACCCAAAACCACATCGACCCTACAATGATAATATTATGGACCTAACCTCCCTAAGCCCTCAAGTGGGTAGAATAATATATTTCCATGTAATAAAGGCCAATATTAATAAGGCCTAGCAATAAGGAGGAATAAGTCAAATGTAAGAAGACCTAATATAATCTTATGCTTCTAGAAGGATCTTCCTCTAGATTGTGCTTTTGGATAGATAGATTTAGTATAAATAGGAGTAGAGGGTATGGTAATTTTTGTCTTTAATAATTATTGTAATAGAGCTCTACTATGTTGGAGGTTGTCCCCTCTAAGAGGCAAGTGAACATTGTTTCCTATCAAACAAGGTATAATTTTGATGTTGTGGTTCCATATAATTTGTTGTTTCGTTGTTATATCTACAATATTTCTATATTATGTTTCTATCTCAGCGTTATTCTATGCATTATTTATCTTTTCTTCTAATATAATATACCTGGTACCTTACAAGTGGTATCAAAGCACTTTTCTCAGCAAAACATTGTGGGTTAATTTTTTTTCCAGGGTAGAGACGTATTCCGACGTCTTAAACCTACAAAGATCTATCATTATGCGCATAAACCT
>ML785783.1:742562-784007 GCA_009831015.1 Picea engelmannii | reverse complement strand
TATATATACCAAGGAGATATTTTCATTTTGAATCATCTTGTACTTGAACATTTAAGTGGGGTAAAAGGAGGTTTCCCCCTCGAAGAGGCTTATTATCTGAAATTATCTCTTTTTCAAGGCATTGAGTACTTTTCTGAGGATTTTTTATGTTATATTGATATTTGGTTCTTAACATTGTAACCCCTATTGATACCCCTTCGAGTGGTAGTGCATCAAATAACACTTGTATATGGATCGAACTAGATATCGTAAATAACTCTATAGATAAACCGATTGGTTGTATGAATTCTATAGTGCCACTGAGAAAAAAACTTGGGAAGATACTCTTTAGTACCTGGGTAGTCGGGTAGTACGGCTAAGGGAGCGATCTAGACTCCTTAGTTGGTGCCCTAAGATATTGGGTCAAGTACTACTATTGGACCCCGCACATATATCAAAGAGCTATAGAAAAAGGAAAACCCTTGTCTATAGAACCCTTGAATACCCTAACCCTTGGGAAGGAAACAAAATCAGAACAGACAATACCTATTGTCGTGCAACTGTGCCTCCTGCATTATGGTTGCGAAATTACTACATATTTCTTCATGTTAATAATTTGGGAATTTTAACACTACAGTATTCTTCAACTCGGAGTATAACTCTGCACGAGTAAAAAAAAAAACAATATAGTGGTCCCGCTAGCACACTTATTTTGGATCTCTCCCATTGGATTCCCCTTTTCTCCCTGATCGCAATCATAACTTTCATTTGTAAGCCTTTTTTTGTTTCAGTGAACCCAACCCATTCTCGTCTTCCCTATTTTTCCACCTATCCCATTATATTCCCTTATTTCCCTATTCGTTGTGGTATCTATCACTTATAAGTCCTTTTTTTGTGGTCCCATCCACCCATTTTCCCTTACCTGCACTCCCCCTCTCCAAAAGGCCAACACTCGCAACCAATACCTACAAGATTCCATCAATCAAGCCAAGGAATCCATCCAATAAGTGACATATGATATTGGCTCTACCAATTCCCACCTTGCACAATTTGAGACCCAAGTCCAGCATAAATTTGACACCATGGAGGCCAAATTCATGAACGAATTTAACACCCTCTAGTTTGTTTTCAACCAGTTGTTGAACCGCACTATGGGTCCTTCCTCCTCATACCAACCAGATGTTGTTGATTCCTCTCATTCTCTGCATTTTCAATCCAACTCCTTTCCTTGTGATCCCCCTCTTCCTTGCTTTGAGGTCCATAAATTTGATGGCTTCGATCCCACAGGTTGGGTCACTCAAATGGATCATTATTTTTCTCTGCATGGTATTACTGATGAGTTGGCTAAACTTCCCTATGTTGTACTCTATCTAGATCCTGAATGATGGAAATGGTGGAAATGGCATAAAAATTCATGTTAGGGGTATATTGCATGGACCTAGTTTTTTGCAGAGCTCTATGACTTCTTTGACACTGATACCCACTATCTTTGTCGTTTGACCAAGTTGAAACAGTAAGGCACAGCGGAAGACTTTATAATTGATTTTAAACATTTGTCCTTTCAAACTAAGGGCATGTCAGATGCGTTCTTCTTTTAATTCTTTATCAGTGGCCTAAAGGATGAAATCTAATCCCAGGTTCTCATGGCCCACCAGGTTGGAATCTATTAAGTGTGCCAAATATACCAACAATTTGTTTTTTCCCAGAAAAAAAGAACCACTTTTGTTCCTCTCCCTCGAACCATTAATCCTAACCCCCCTGCCACTCCCCTCAAGGTCCAAAAATTAACTAGGGATGAAATGGTTGAATGCCAAATGAAGGGTATTTTCTATAATTGTGATGAAAAATATTTTCCTGGGCACAAGTGTAAGGAACAAAAAAAAATTATGGCCATTTCCGAAGATGTTCCTAAAGAAGTTCTAACAGTTCCCCTTATTGAAGATCCTTCCCTTCCTGATGCTACCCAATATCCCACTGACCCACCTGAAGTTGACGCACTCATTTTCTTGCATGCCCTCACTGGATTCTCTGCTCCACAAACCCTCAAGATCATTGGTTATATAAAGCATAGGAAAGTCATCATCCTTGTTGACAGTGGTAGAACCCACAATTTTATTCATCGTTGCATTGACTAGGAAACCATTTGGTATATTTGTGTTGTCAATAATTTTCAAATCATGATAGCCAAAGGAGGGTCCATGAAATGTCGTGGGCATTATGAAAATGTGTGTCTTCAAATTGAACATTACTACCTGAAATCTCATATGTTTTCCATTGACATGGGCGGTTGTGATATCGTGTTAGGTGTTAAATGATTATGCACTTTGGGTCCCATTCTTATGGATTTTAAGGAATTAACCATGCAATTCCAACAGGAGGGACAAATGTATAAATTCCAAGGTCTCACAGTTGGTTCTCCTGAGATCATCAGTTCCCATCACATGCAAAATCTCCTCAAGAAAGGCCACTCTAGTATTATTTCTCAGATCCATTCCATTCAAGTGATTGAGACACCCTCTCTGCATCCTGACCTCCAAGCTATCCTCTCCAAACATCAAGATTTTTTTTCCACTCCTCAGGGACTTTCACCTTCTCATGGTGTTCATGATCATTCCATCCCCCTTGTTCCTAGCAGTCTTCCTCCCAATGTTCTCCCTTATCGTCATCCCTTTTCCCAAAAGAATGAAATTGAGAAAATAGTGTAGGAATTGTTCCAAGCGCGGGTGTTATCCACCCCAATACTAGTCCTTATTCTTCTCCTATAGTCATGGTACTCAAGAAACAAGGTACTTGGAGCATGTGTCTTGACTTTTCTTCCCTCAATAAACTCACCATCAAGGACAAGTTTTCCATTCCTGTCATTGATGATCTCTTGGATGAGCTGAGTGGTGCTCAGTACTTCACTAAACTTGATCTTCATTCTGGCTACCACCAGATACATATGCAAGAAGCTGGCATCCCCAAGACTACCTTTCGAACTCATGAGGTTCACTATGAGTTCTTGGTCATTCCCTTTGGCCTGTGTAATGCCTCCTAAACCTTCCAAAGCCTCGTGAATCATGTCTTTCATCCTTTTCTCCATCATTTTTTCTTATTTTTATTTGATGATATTATCATCTATAGTAAAAATTGGAAATCCCATCTTTCCCAATTGGATCGAGTTCTCGATCTACTCTCTCAGCACCAACTTTTCCTCAAACACTCTAAATGTTCCTTTGGTGCCTTAGAATTCGAGTAATTGGGTCATATTGTTGGCAAGGATGGTGTCCGGGTGGATCCTAAGAAGATTGAAGAAATTCAGGATTGGCCTCGCCCCAAGACTATCAAAATCTTGCATGGTTTTTTGGTTTTAACAGGATATTATTGCAATTTTGTTCAGAATTATGGAAATATTGTGGCACCTCTCAGTGGTCTCCTTAAAAATAATTATTTCACTTGGAATCCCAGAACTAATCAGGCATTTCAAACCTTGAAGGTGACTATGTGCACTACTCCAGTCTTGGCCCTTCCTGATTTCACAAAGACCTTTGTCCTGGAATGTGATGCCTCTGGGAGAGGAATTAGAGCAGTCCTTATGCAAGAGGGAAAACCTTTGACCTTTACCAACAAATAATTGTCAGAATGCCATTTGGGCCAATCAATCTATGAAAAGGAAATGTTGGTTATTCTACATGCCATGGATCTCTCGTTCCCTTATCTCTTGGGGAAATGCTTCCAAATTAAGACATATCATCAAAGCCTCAAATATTTTCTAGAGAAATTCCCTTCCTCTCCAGAGAAAAAAAAATGGGTGACTAAGCTCTCTAGATATGATTATGAAATCATTTACAAGAAAGGAAAAGAAAATATGGTTGTTGATTATATTTCACAAAAATATGAAGATGAAGGGTCTCTTTTCTCCCTCTCCTTCATTGTACTATATTGGCTCCAAGTTGTTCGCTAGGAATGGCTCCAAGTTGTTCACCAGGAATGGCTCCAAGATCCTAAAATTTCGCATCAGATCCAATAATTGCAAGCCAACTCTCCAGTTTCACCAGGGTACTCTTGGAACAATGATGAATTTCACTACAAAGGTCATTTTTATTTAATTAAACAGTCACAACTTAAATCCACGATGCTTTTTGAGATTCATGCTACACCCACAGCTGGGCACTCAGGGTTTACCAAAACCTATGATCGGGTCAAACGTTCTTTTTTCTCAGATAGTATGAAAAATAATGTTCGTACTTTTTTGAAAGAATGTGATGTTAGTCAATGAAACAAGGGTGAAAAAATCAAATCTCCTGGCACAATACAACCTATTCCGATTCCACCCGCTATTTGGACGGACATCTCTATGGATTTTATTGTGGGATTACCTAAATCAGGAAATAAGTCAATCATCATGGTGGTTGTTGATCGTCTTTCCAAGTATTCTCATTTAAGTGTTATTCAACACCCATTTACCGCATCCACTATGGCTCAAATTTTCATGGATCATGTCTTCAAGCTTCATGGCATGCCTCATTCTATTATTTCTAATTGAGATCCCACTTTCACTAGTAATGTTTGTCAATAAATGCTCAAGCCATAGGGCACCCAATTGCATCTCAACACTATCTAGCATCCCTAGACTAATGATCAAACTGAAGTTGTCAACAAGTGTTTGGAAATATATTTGAGGTGTTTTTCCTCTGAAAGGAAAAATCAATGGGCTCAATGGTTACCATTAGTTGAATGGTGGTACACCACTTCTTACCATACAACTACTCACATGACTCCTTTTGAAGCAGTAAATGGAAAGAAGCCACCCTTCATTATCTCCTACATGCTAGGTGTCTTGAAGGTCCAGGAGGTTGACCAAATGCTTACAGTTGGAGAGGTTATTCTACGTACCCTCAAAGAGAATTTGGTCATGGCTCATAATTGAATGAAGAAACAATCATAACAAGGTCACTCATAACACCAATTTTCTGAAGGAGACCATGTATCTATTCAATTGCAACCTTATAAGAAAACATCACTCAAGGATGAACATTTTCAGAAACTGGTGCCCAAATTTTATGGTCCTTATACATTTCTCAAGCACATGGGATAGGTGGCCTATCAGTTAGATTTTCCTGGTCCTTATAATCTCCATATTATTTTTCATATGTCCTCTTTAAAGAAGTTGATTGGAACTAAGTGCCAAACTCAAACCAACCTTCCTGAGTTGGATGAAGAAGGATCCATCTGGTTGCAGCCACAAGTAGTTTTGGACCAACATGAGCATCATCTTCATCAACGCACCATCAAGGAAGTGTTATTCTAGTGGAAAGATACAACTCCAGTAGATGCCACCTGGAAGCCAACTACCATTTTGCAACAATTTTCTCATCTCCAACCTTGAGGACAAGGTTGGTTTTAAGGGGGAGGGAATGTTAGGGACCTAACCTCCCTAAGCCCTCAATTGGATAGAATAATATATTTCCATGTAATAAAGGTCAATATTAATAAGGCCTAGAAATAAGAAGGAATAAGTCAAATGTGAGAAGACCAAATAGAAGCTTCTGCTTCTAGAAGGATCTTCCTCTAGATTGTTCTTTTGGATAGATATATTTAGTATAAATAGGAGTAGAGGGTATGATAATTTTTTTCTTGAATAATTATTGTAATAGAGATATACTATGCTGGAGGTTTCCCCCTCAAAGAGGCAAGTGAACATTGTTTCCTATCAATCAAGGTATAATTTTGGTGTTTTGGTTCCATATAATTTCTTGTTTCGTTGTTATCTATGCAGTATTTACGTTTTCTATTGCTATCTCGGTGTTATTATATGAATTATTTATATTTTCTTCTAATATAATAGACCTGGTACCTTACAAATAAAGAGTTTCCTCAATGATGAGGTATTGTCTATCCTAGTGGCGAAGACTTGATGCTCATTGCAGGACAACTGAGGAGGAAAACGTTGGGTTTGGAGATATATCAAGACATATTCATACCAATGATCAAATAATTCAATGAGAAATAAAAATTCATTAGTAGATGGATTTCTAACCATGGATCCCATATCGACTCAGGGAAGATTGAACATCAACTCAACAAAAACCAAGGATTTCTTAGATTTGGCAAAAACGAACTCGGGATCAAACTCATTTAGAATGAGGATCCACTTTGAGTATTTTCCCCTAATTTTCTAACGAATCAGGATGTATCTCATTGGGTTGGATTTATATATATAAATGATTTTCCGTAATAGTATCCAATGCCACAAGTGTTGGAAAACATGGAAAACTTCCAAGGCCAATTTTTTGACATGCAAGTATCGAAGCTCAGGACCAGATAATAGATAACATGTTCTTTTTAGGCACTGTCTTCTTGGACAAGTGCCATGTCGATGTTGGATTCATAAGTTGCGAGATAGATAAAAATGTCCCGACCGTAATCAAGAAGGTTTAACAAAGGGGTCGACATCAAGGCTTCTTTTAAGGCATCAAATGATCATTAGGCATGGTTGTCCCATACAAAAGGAATATCGTTTTTCAACAAACGCATAAAATATTTTGTTATATTGGTGTGCAAAGACATTCATTGTGAGTAGTTTTTTGAGCTATTGCAGCTCCTTGATTATTCCCATCAAGACTCAAATGAGGTATGGGACATTGATATTTGATTTGATTGAGATCAAATAATTCAGGCTCGAAATATATCTGAAAATTATATCTAAGGCTCGAAATGGTCAAGATGTAGCACTCTGGAATCCAACCACAAAGGGTATATTGGTACTTGTAGTGGTTCTAAGTTCAAGTGTGTTGAACACAAGTTGGTCAATAACCATGATATGCCTCTGATGTGGGAAACGAAGGACCCTGAATACCTACAAGGCTACCACCATCATTGCATAAATCCAACCATGCCCAAGAATATTATTATATTTTAAAGGGGCATACACTACTTCCATGTCAACGAAAATGGTTTTTCCACCTAACTCTATGGGAAACGAAGTGTGTATCCCATGAGGAATAAATCAATTCCCATCGAAAGACTTCAACATCTTGTTGGATTGACCGATCTTTGGAGAATCAATGTCTCTCGAACATGAAATGGACATGATGTAGGATGAGGATCCCTCATCGATAATCATGTGGTAAATTTTTTTTCCACTCATGATCACTTATATCTGAAAAGAGATCTGGTGAGAGAGACTACCTCACCGAGATTCTAGATAAAACATAATCACATTCAACTCTAAAGGATCTACCCCACCTATGATAGTTAACTATTCTTTCCACTACGTCGAGCAACTTTGGATAACTTTGAGAGGGGACATGGCACATGGTGCTTGGGCTAAGTCTTCCACAATAAAATAATTGTGGGAAGCCCATGCATTGGTATTATGCATAATTATACTAAAAACACCATTTGGGGGGGAAGCACTGTATTGAGTGATGGCTTCTCTATATGGATAGGGTTGCTCAATTGGGTATAAGATAAAATATTCATAGAGGATGGACCGAAAGTAAAGTAGTAATTACGAGCTCGATTTTGAAGCAATATCATCTTTTCAAGCATGAAGTATTTTCCATTCGACGATGACTCCCCATGTTGAGGGGGAACTATTGTTCCCCCTTGTAGAGGAGTATGATTTGTCACAACCATTTTTTGATGTTGGGGAGGAAATGGATTTTCCATTACAACAGGATATTGGGAAGCATGCTGCTAAGAAAAATACCGATGGATTTGTTATAATATAAAATATGGTGTGCTCATTTTACCATTGACGATACCCTCGTCACCCAACCATAGGCCGAAGCCACCGTCTGAGAACCTTAACCTTGACTGAGAATTCCTCCAGAAGCAAACCCTAGGATAGATAGCCAAACAAAGGGTAGCGCACCTCTCCCCAAGGATAGCACATCAAAAAAAGTTGATCAGATAGTCCAAACCCTAGCCAAGAGATATTCAAGCCAATACTAAAAACGTGTTGTTGTTGCAGCTGCACCTGCAACTCTTCTCCACACGTGCGCACCAAACTGGGAAATGCAATTCTGAGATGTTGTTAAATGAGAATTGGCGCCCTGTATTTATATTGGTTCTGCCAGATTTGTTGGGGCCGACTTCTCCTTCTGGATATGTGTCTATTAAGTATATTATTATTATTTATGGCCGACTTCTTCTCTTGGAGGCTAATAACCTAATATAAATTATCTTCTTGAGCCGACAAGACTTCTAAGGTTATTATCCAACTCATTAGGGTTTTCTCTTTCTTTCTGGAGTCTTCTATTCTCATCAGGTTCACACGTGGAGGTAATTACCTCCCATAGATACCATAATATTAACACTCCCTCCTAGCTAGGGAGGTATTACAGGTAATGGACTTGAGCACAAAAACATACCATTTACCTGGTAGCATCAATATAGTCGTCTAGACTATTTCATGACTATATCATGAGTATCACCATCACCATCAGCTGCATCATCTCTCAAAACCATACTTCATCTGAGTAATTAGAAATGATTTTGAATAAGTCACTCACACCATAGAGTGATACAAGAGCCACTCTTATAATCTAGAGGAGTAAATTCTCTGAACCAATTTCCGTCTAGGAAATCTTTGTTCATCATTCGTCTGGATGGTGATTACAAAAATAGAACACAACTGTGTCTATTCATAGTAGTACATAACTACAATCCAGTGGTTCACTACCACACCAAGTAACACACAAGTACTTGATCAACAACATATGGTTGCGAACAGTGGAACATATCCACCATAATAGTCCTCATCTACTGTCATACAGTCTTTATAACAAACATCTGATAGCAAACTACATAGAAACAATGTTATGATATATACTAAATTATCTGGGCCAATATTTCACTCACATATGTGAGCTTTGAAAGAATATCTGCCTCACGAACAATGGAACATATCCACCACAGTAGTCTATATCTACTGTCTTCATAACAAACATATGATAGCAGTCTGCACATAAACAATGTTATGATATAAATTGATTTGTCTGGGCCAATCTTTCACTCACATATGTGAGCTCTAAAAGAATATCTGCCTCAAAATAGTGGAACATATCCACCACAATAGTATATTTATACTGTCTGGAGACAGGTAGTCTCCATAACAATAATATGATGCCATCCTGCACAGAAAATATTGTTAAAAATAAACTGAATCATCTGGGCCAATCTTTCACTCACATTTGTGAGATTTGAAAGAATATTTGCCCTCATCAGCAATGGGCTATCTTCCCTATTCTTCTCAACCAAGGAAGAAGGATTGTTTCTGATTTCTGAGCATGGACCATTCCTCACCCTGGACCATTCTTCCTACACTAATCAAAGTGCACCCTTGATAGAATGTATAAACCCTAAGGAATGTCTGAGTCTGAACCATTCCCCACCCTAGGCCATTCCTCCTACACTTATCAAAGTGCACCCTGGAGAGAATTTATAACCCTAAGGAATGACTGTCCTAGACAATTCCCCACCTTGGTTCATTCCTCCTACACTAATCAAAGTGTGCTTTGGAGAGAATGTATAACCCTAAGGAATGTTTTTCCCTGATTGTTGAGCCTGGACCATTCCCCACCTTGGGCCATTCCTCCTACACTAATCAAAGTGCACCCTGGAGAGAATGTATAAACCCTAAGGAATGACTGTCCAGACCATTTCCTCTATTAATCACAAGAGGAAAATACTGTCCTGCATCAACCTCCAAAATGGACCATTCCTCATGTTAACCACAATGAGAAATCATTGTCTGGTGAGGCAGGCCAGTCTTCTTGAGTAACCCTCAAGAAGAGAGACTTCCCTAGACCATTACCCATGTTAACCACAATGGGAAGTTGTTGTCTATGATACATCAAAAATCAGACTACTTCCCATGTTAACCACAATGGAAAGTGATTGTCCGTCAGAAGTCTCAATCCACTTTCCGAACAGGAAATCATTTGTCCAAGATGGACTATTTTTCAAATTTAAAGTTGAATGTTTTAAATAATGTTTTCAGTGCTCCCTCCTAACTTGGAGAGTCATTTCTTCCTTTTTCAATAAGAAGGAAGTTGTTTCCACAAGCTCTAGCTTGAGTATGCAAACTCTTTAATCTTGGATAGAAGCTTTACCAAAATTTCTGCTTATCTGCTCATCTGTGGAGATATGTATTGGAGAATCATTTTCTCCTTTCTAGACTTCATCATGGATAATGTAATGCTTGATTTCAAATGTACTTTAGTCTGGAACATTGTGAAGGCTTCATGTATATCTGAACAATAGAGTATATCATAGTTGGAAAACTGGAACATATCTATGTGGCACTTCTTCTTTCATCATGAGATCTGATCTACTGAGTAGTAATCTTGATGTTATAGGAAATCTTCACCACACTTTTGATGTGCACTGGAGGTTCTCCACCAAGTTATCTTCTTCTATCTGCATACATGAGTCTCTTTCTGGTATGTCTCAAGGTCTTGAGATTGCTCTTCATACACTCTTTATTCAATTTCTCTAGAGAACATTCTTTGTATTCATTTGATGTAGAACTCCAACTCATGGATGTTGCGGATGGTATAATGACTTATGTAGAGATAAGTCTGGTTTGCTGGAACAAGTAATCATCATAGTCTTCTCCCTCCATCTGGGAGAACCTCTAGTTCTAGATCTTCATAATTCTATCATTCATAAGTCTTCCATACACTGTTCTTTATCACGACTTTCAGTTCCTCTACTTGATTACTTTTATTGAGTTCATATCAGGCTGGTAATATTTTGATTCTTAATATTATGACTGGTTGTTATGGCTTTTCTTTCTTTCTTGGAATCTTCATGTTTTTCTTTAGCTCTTGGGTCCATGGAGTTTCTCATATATTCCATGCCCTAGAGATTCCACTTCTTCCTTTTATCATAGGATCACAGATCTGGATGAACAACTAGGAATACTTTAAGGCTTCTCTTCGAAGAAGTCTTCTTATGCAGTTGAACTGAACACATACTTGCCTTTCATGACTGCTACCATGGATATATATATTTCATCATATTCAATGGATCATAGTATTAGCTCCCTCCATCTAATAGAGTGCATATAATCGGCTCCCTCCATCTAATAGAGTCCATGCTTCCATCTGCATCCTTATTGTCTTCTGCAATGTATAATTGGCTCTCTTTTCTAACAGAGTCCACGCTTTGATCTGCATCCTTATTTTCTTCTACAATATATAATTGGCTCTCTTGTCTAATGGAGTCCAGGCTTCCGTCTTGTTGTTTTCTACAAAATGTCATGAGTCTTTTTCCAATTTATTCTCGATTGTTGACTTCTTTCGGTCTTTTATTCTTCTAAGTCTCTTATTTTGCAATATCTTCCACATGATTTGTATTTCATCCTTTCATGTGTATTATCTAATAATATCCATTTTCATCTTGTTTGTTTTTCCCTAGGTATAGTTCTTCTTGGAACACATTATCTTCCAAGAGATAGATATACAAGATATGTATAGAGACGATGAAAATAAGATATGTACAAGAAATAAGAAGAGTGTTGTTACCCTTTTAGAAGAAGAAGTCTCTTCCATCCTGCTTAGTCTTCTTTGTAGGTTCCTTTTCTTCAGCAATCGATGCTTCATGTTTCTCCTTCCTTTTCTTTAGCTCAGGACACTGATTCTTGTAGTGACCGTACTTTTGAAAGTTGAAGCATTGTACTTTTGAAATGTCTTTCTCTTGATTTGGATTACTCCTTTAACCAAACTTCCTTTTGTTTTGAAGTCCTTGAATCTTGTTGTGAAGGCTTGATCATCATACTTCTTTTGGGGTTTCTCTTTTGTATTGATCCTTGATTCTTCTTGAGCACAGCAAGTCCAAAGTTCTTCAAATGTCGGGTACTCCTTTCTTGTGTTCATGCTTGCAAAAAATGCATCCCATGTCTTGGGAAGACCATTGAGTACTATGTTCACCAATTCCTTTTCTGAAGTGATCTCTTTAATAGCTTGTAGTTGATATCTTCGATGGGATATCCTTACAAAGTATGATGTTATGTTGTCATCCTCAATCATCTTCATGTCATGGAGCTCATTCTTCAGACTCATAGCTTGTCCAATGTTTCTGACTGAGAAGAGATTTGTTAGGGCATCATACATCTTCTTCGATGAGTTAAGATGGGAGATGTAGGGTATCAAGTGGTATTTTATAGAATCCACTATGATACTCATGGAATTGATGTCAACATATTTGAACTTCTCCATCGCCGCAACGTTCTGTGGTTCCTTCTCTTCTCCTTCTTCAAAATATGGCTTCACGATCTTTCCTATCACAATATCCAACACTTTATTCTTAGCAAGGATGAGGTCAATCCTTGTCTTCCATGCTCTGAAGTTAGAGGCTCCATATAACTTGTTCTCAGATTTCATAGAGTTTGTCATGGTTGCTTGACTTAGTCAAACCCTATATTTGACCAGAAATCCAAACTTCATGTCTTGGCCTTCTGAGAGTGCCAGGAGATGCGCTAGGCTAGGGTGCACTGATCTATCCAGAGATTAGGTCAATCCCTTCACTTAAGGTGCCTCAATAAGAGGTTTAGGGTTTCTGCAACTGCACCTGCTAGTAACCCTAGCTGCAGTGTCTTGGAAGCTGCTTCTGCTAGTAACCCTAGCGACAGTTCTTCAACAAACTCAATATCCTAGCAGTTATGTTTCCTTCCATTGTTTAGATTGGCTGAAGGAAATGTGGGCCCATAACCTTTTAGAATATAGAAGATGGTGTGCTCATTTTACCATTGACAATACCCTCGTCAACCAACCATAGGTCGAAGCCACCCTCCGAGCACCTTAACCTTGACTGAGAATTCCTCTGGAAGAAAACACTAGGCTAGATATCCAAGCAAAGGGTAGCGCACCTCTCCCCAAGGATAACAAATCACAAAAAGATGATCAGATAGTCCAAACCCTAGCCAAGAGATATTCAAGCCAATACTAAAAACTTGTTGTTGTTGCACCTGCACCTGCAGCTCTCATCCACACGTGCGCACCAAAATAGGAACTGTAGTGTTCACCAAACTGGGAACTGCAATTCTGAGATGTTTTTAAATGAGAACTAGCACCCTGTATTTATACTAGTTCTACCAAATTTGTCGGGGCTGAATTCTCCTTGTGGATATGTGTCTGTTCAGTATATTATTATTATTTCTGGCCAACTTCTTCTCTTGGAGGCTAATAACCTAATATAAATTATCTTCTTGAGCCGACAATACTTCTAGGGTTATTAGCCAACTCATTAGGGTTTTCTCTTGCTTTCCAGAGTCTTCTATTCTCGTCAGGTTCACACGTGGAGGTAAGTACCTCCCGCAGCTACCATAATGTTAACAAGATTTCCTCCATTTTTGGAAACTGGTGGGTAGGATGATCCTTTGCACATATATTCTAGTGTAATTTCTTCTTCTTCCCTTAGTGTCTCTTCCAACGGTGTTTCTGGTTTGGGAAGATCCATGTCCAGAGTTAGAATTGTTTTTTTTTTATTATTTTTTCCTCTAGGTTGTTGAGAATTCTTCGAGTGTGTGGATTGCACTAAATTCACTTCATATACTTGGATAGGAGTTGAAAAAGTTTGATTATTTGGCATAGTAGTGGATCGGTTTGATGTGATGTTCAAATGTCTGAATTTTCTAGCTAACTAGCCCATGATGCATTGGGATCAGAACCAACCACACCATTGGCATGGAGTTGAGGGCTCAGCTTGGAAGGTTCTATCAATGACTGGGGATAATTCATAGTGATATCATATAAGGTTCTCTTTCGTGAATAAATATTTAGTCAATATGTTGGGCACACATGATATCTTGCTATTTTGTGATTTCCCCTGACATGGATACTTCCCTAGAAATATGAGGAAGTAGAGATTTCGTAAACCAATCCGTAAGGTGTTGGTTCCAGATGGTTGTTCTAATCTTGTGCAATGATGTTTCCACTCATGGAAATTTTCTAATATATGAGTGGAAGTATTTTTTTGTAGAGACGTCAAGAGTTTTGTCCCTGTCTCATACCTCACATGCAACTGGAAGTGTGTTAGAAACACCTTTTCTTCTTTAGTAAAGGTTCCATAGTAGGCACCTTTTAGTTCAATGTACCATTTCACAACACCTCCAGTTAAGGTTCTTTGGAAAATTCTCAACCTAAGGCTATTGTCCATCAAAGAGTTAGACAAACACCGTAAATTACAGGTCATGATTTGGGTTGATGGGTCTTCTCCAGGTTTATTGTTGAATTTATGAATATTGAAGGGTAACTTGGTAGGAATGACCAACCATCGTGGGTGGTGAAGGATGGGGTCATTTTTCAATCACAATATATCAGGTAAGTCTAATGTATCCAAGAAAGGAAATGGCATGCTGAAAAATGGATTTTGAGGAGATGTTGTAACATTATGGGAACCAAAATCACTTGGAAGTCCTGCCATGTGATAGTTTTTGGTGGAGTGAATATTGTCAAAAGGGTTATTTCCCCTAGGTTTTTGAGGACCAGGGATAAAAGTGCTTCCCAAAATATGGCTAGTTTCGATACCATACATGCTTATAGAAGGATTACTTCCATAGACGTAGGTTGGACTGTAAGAATGGATCCCTCTAGGGTCATACATGCCGCCAGGAGGAGTTCCCCTAGAGACAAAAGGTTGACTAAAAAGAGAAGCATGTGTAGGGTACGACATAATTCCAAACAATTGTCTAACCCGATGGGTGTTAGCTCGCCCATAAATTGTTTTTCCCCTAAGTTGACTAGGAGTGGTACCTGACCCGATATTTATGTTCCATACAAAAAGAAAACCATCATTGGGAACAATTAGGCTACCTATAGGAATACCATAAATGAAAGGAGTTCCACCTTTGATGTTAATTTTATATATTCTCCCCCTATTAAAATAGAGCCTGGACATGGGCATTGATGATGAAACAATGGGAATAATACTACTATATGGACCCATGGAAGGAAACGAGGTGACCGACGATGATCCCCATATAGATAAATTTGACAACAAAGGAATGGATGGGGTAGGACCAATCACACTAAGGGATAGTAATGAAGACATTCTCGATGTGCTTCTCGAGTTACTAGGTGTGAAACTCACCAACTCTGGCATACTTGATGATCCATTTACTCCCTCCATGTCACAAGAGTTGAAAAAGGAAAAATAATATCTAAGTTTGGTACATATATTAAGGAGTATGGGGTTGAAAGTGTTAGTCAAAGGAAGGTTAATAACCGGTGGAGGAATTTCATTGACCACTTCTACTTTGACATGTTCAGTTCCCCCTAAATCCATTTTTTTTTCAAACTCTAATGGTTCGATGTCATTCCCAAAAAGGGACACTTATTGTCTCTTTGTAGTAGGTTGGTCTTCCTTTTCAGGGGAAATACCATTTTATCGTCATGATTGATGAATTGGTTGTTCATCCATGGTGACAAAATATCTTTTCAAAATATACACAATCAACCTATGGTCAACTAGACTTGGATAAAAGAGAAAAACCCTACCAATATAGGAAATCAACAAGAAAAATTGTTGGATAGGATAAGACTTCTAAAAAACAAAGTTCCAAGGTGATGAAATCCATGGAATCTTGACTAGCAAAGGATGAGAGACCACTAGAAATCCCCAATCGAAATAAGCCTTCCTAGTGCAAGTATCCCTAATAAAGAAGACATCCTTCATGGGTATTGAAACATGTGATCAACGTCTGAATCAGGTACTATGGGTACTTCCCACTCATAGTCACCTATGTACCCTCCTATCATAGACCAGTAAGGTTACCACCACACAAAAAATGATCGAGAGAACAATCGAAGATCGAACCATATGTATGGATAGGGTAGCTAATCCATAAATCCCAAAAGCACTACCTCACATAGAGGTCAGGCTCTCTTGAGACCCTCGTACATGTAGTAGTCCAAGTCGAAATAGAAATAGTTTGAAAAGAAAAGTGGGGATATCACTCTACTTGATTCAATGTGATATACTACCTAACTCTTGTGTTAGAGGAGGCTCCTGACACACTTATTGCAACACTAGATTTATTCCCTAATGACTATAGTTTTAGTTTTCAGCCTTGAAGAATTAACTCTCCAACCTATTCCAAGACTCTGATGTAGATTTTAACCTTTTTCAATAAACCACTACAAATAGATTATTAATAAAAACATAAAAGATAAAATGGCACACACACACACACACACACACATTACATAGAGATTTTACCTTGGAAAACCAAAACGGGAAAACCAACAACCTATTTAGAACCGCACCTCTAATAGTCTATTCATAATTTCTTCATTATTTACAATACAATATATATATAGGATCCCACAACATCCAAAACCCCTAAACCATTTACCCATATTAGTCAACAACCCTAATTCCTTAATTGGAATTTGAAAACCACCAACAAAAACCATGTTGTGAAAACCACTAAAAAATAGATGCAAAAGATGTCAAAGGGGGGCTCTAACCCTTTGTGACCCCCTTATGAAATCGACACAATGCAGACACTATCTCTAGTCATGAAAATAATATAACAAATACCCAACATCTAAGTCCTATCTAAAGTGGGTTTTCTATAAAGAGAAACTCTGATTAATTTTAAATTAAGCGCTTCTTTATTAAATTTGTTGATTACTCCAAGGGTATATAGATGCAACTGTAGCGATGTTTTGGACTCTTCAATCAAAAAGAAAGAAAAACATATGGAATGAAACTTTATTTTTGATGAAATCTAGCTAAGGGAAAGAAGAGCTCTTTTTCATTTTAATTTTGTAAAATAAAAAATCAGCAAACAATGCTCACAACAATCTCTTTTGTCACTCAAACATTCCAATCATCTAAACAAGATTTCCAAAGAAATTTTTTCCAATGCAAAAGACACAAAAAATATAACACCCTAAAAATGCAATAATTTAATGCTTTTTTTCCCTTTTTCTTTTAATGAAAGAAAAAATTCAACACGCACATGCAAGCCAAAAAAAAAAAAAGAAAGACAGGGGAAACATGATATTGGTAGTGATGCAATTATGC
Organism: Picea engelmannii; assembly: GCA_009831015.1. Classification (NCBI taxonomy): domain Eukaryota; kingdom Viridiplantae; phylum Streptophyta; class Pinopsida; order Pinales; family Pinaceae; genus Picea; species Picea engelmannii. Next base: position 767,006 of record ML785783.1, on the reverse strand, counting down.
ACAATCCAATGTCTACACCAACACCAAAAAACCAAAACCTTGAAACTAAAATTGGCCTAAAGAGGCAAACCAATAAAATCACTCAAATCCAAATGGGACTATCAATCACTCCAAAAGACAATTTTAGTCCCCAAATTTCACGAGAAACACTCCAATGCAATTCCAAAAAGAGGTCCTAAAATTCTCCAAAAGGGATGATCGTAAAATGAATTTTTTCTTTTTTCTTTTTTTATACCATGCAAAGAATAATGAAAAAATCCTACCAAAACTAAGTTCTAAAGGTTATCTTGTCCAAGAATAGATACCCTATAGGGGGTGTCCCGGGTTTCCTTCACTTGACTAGTGACATGGTCATGGGTTGTCACTCTAATTACCCATGAAACCACTAGTGACACTTGTGAAATTTGCAAAAACAATCCTTGTCGCGTGTTGTAAAATTGTTTTCCATGTCGCGGATCAGTAGTATTGCGACTAGAGACACTGTCGTGGGTCAGGAGTAATGAATCTAACGAAAATATTGTGAGTTAGTAGTATTGCAAATAGGAACATTATCGCTCTGTCTCTAATAGTAGACATGTGACACACCACAAATATTTTTAAAAAATACTTGGATCTGGTTGATCTTCTCTTTGAGAGGGTAATGGGGAAGACAATAACCTACTCAAAAACACATTCAAAGGATAAATTAAATCAAGGGTAGTCCAAATTGAGGAAATACCATGAGATCAATCCCTAGTGGAGTCACCAATTCTGTTACAAAGGATTCGTGTTAGCGGACTAACCAGATCTCCCTTAGATCCACCCTTGATCCAAGACAAATAAAGGGATAGACAACAACAAGTTTACACCCTAGATCAATCAAAATTTTCTTATTATGCTATGAGAATGGATGGAAAGTACACAATATTTATGAAGGTTGTCCTTGCATGTCTTTGGATGATGCATCTCTTGAGATCCCACTCCGACTCTTTGTCACCCTTTTACCTACAAAAAAAAGACAAGAAACACCTTTCTCCAATATATCTAAGCTAAAGGAAAGAAAATTTTAACTAAATCTATGTTAATCTACTCAAGGAGGGACTAAAATTTCATAAGGAATACATAATCATTGATTAAATACGTATTGAAAGGGGGAAACAATATTGATCTATATTAATAAAAAGTATAGAACGTTACATCAATTTTACCATAAGCCTTGAGTCTCGATGCAAGCCTCTATGGAACCCTTGGCTCCAATTCCTTCTTGGATCTCTCTCAAGTTAAGGCTACCTTTCAAGAAAGCAGATGGCTAATGAGTCTCTTTTGTGTTCTAGCAGCATAGATTTATTCTTATTTTTGTTTCTTCTACCATAAAGTTCCTTTATTTTTATAAAGTGATGGAAAGAGATGACTAGGCCTCTAGAACTAATCCATAACTTTGAGTGACTTTGAGTTCTTGGGTGGGATGGGTTGACATCGCATATATTCCTAATTTCCTCGAACGTATTAAATATCCTCGACTAGAATCGCTAGAGATTTTCCTCAAGCGTATTGAAATTCCATCAGATTGGGGTGTCACGGGTTTACCACTGGTGTCAGTGACACATCATTAGTTTCTAGGTATGTGAAGCATGACCCCCTAAAAGAGGATTAATTCATAGGAAAACTGGTTTTGTTCTTTAACATGTCTTCCTCTGTGTTTTAGGGTAAAAAATATAGTTGTAACAATGACCTTTCATAAATTTCTTGTAAACATAATTGTAAAACCTTCATTGTCCAACTACCCTATTTAAAATATATTTTTTCTCAAATCAAGAACATGTTTCACCTCTTTTAGCAACCATTTGTTTGCATTTCATAATTATATTTGTATATTACCCTTTTCAACAATTTTACATGGTTTATCATCACCCAAATAAACCTATCCAAAATCACTTTGAACATAGTCCTAAAAATATTTCCTATGGGATTTGGCATGAAATGAATATTGTGAGTCTACCACCTAATAATAAATAATATTATCTAATGAAAGGATTAAAGCATCTTGCAACATATCACCTGCTACATTTGTTTCTTAATTATTTTCTTATTGTCCATCTCCTTATTTTCCTTTCTGAGACCAACATTCTTTCTTCAGGTGTCATTTCTTCCTACAATGACAACACTCCATCTTTCCTTTGTATTTATATATTCCCTTCTTATACTTCCTACAATTCCATTGGCTCTTTCCTCTCTCTTTCTCTTCCCATGTTTTCCACAGTCAAAGAATTTCCCGATGTCTCACTTGTGATTTTCCATTACATTTCCTCACTAAGGATAACAACAACAACATCATCAAAATTTAAAGTGTATGAACCAAAGACAGAATTACTCATATACATGACCAAGCCATTCCAAATTTCTGGCAATAAGAAAAGAATAAAAAGATACCTAGCCTCATCATCAAATTTTACTTCTACAGAACTTAATTAATTGTTTACCATGTTAAACTTGTTTAAATGGTAAAAAATATACCCATGTTCTTACATATTCATATTAAATAAATGCTTCATAAGAAATACCTTGTTGGAGGCTGAGGGTTTTTCATACAATTTAGGCAATGCCTTCATTAGATATTTCGTTGTATTTTCTTTTGAAATGTCGAAATCCATTGACACTGCCAAGCATAGACGTATTTTCCTAGTGCCTTATTGTTATCACTGAAATTTCATCCGCACATGGTTACAAGAACTCAACATCGTCAAACAGTAATGAAGTCATTCATGGCCCTGAATTAATATCACATCATTCAAAAAATGTCAAAAACTATACAAAGTAGTGAAAATTTGAAGAGCGCTTTATAGAATTTGGGCGCACGTGCACATGCGCGAAACATGAACGTAGAAAGCGCGCATACACGCACAATGCATGTCTGTTAGCGCAAAAAGCTGCGCACCTGCTAAACGACACATTTATGAATGTGGTCGGCCTCCCAACCACTTATGGTTCAGCTCCCAAGCTGATTTGACCTCCAAATCCGGGATGGATCTGAATGGTGGGCTGGTCAAAGACCTAATAATGCCCTAAATGGCCTCTTTTCACACTACAAAGCAGTTACACAATAACCCAATGCAATGCTATAAAAAGCCATGAATGCACCTCATTTTCTCAAGGAATTCAAAGTAATGTTATGTTGCCTATATTGTTTTAAGGACTCCATCATTGACAAGAGCACTTTGGCACCATTTCATTGAGCAATCCACCTCTCCATTGAGTGGATTTGCAAGGAGTTCTTTCATCACCATTTTCATTTTTCTTATTGTAAGAAGAGCTACTAGTGAGGGTCCAAGAGCCTTCCCTTGGAGGAAGAAGGGACTCATAGTCCCCTTTCTTCTTGGTGCTTTGTTTTCATCAATAGATCAAGCCTCAAACATTGGTTACATGGGTCTTTTTGTTCTTTCTATCTCTATGTCCCTATGCTTGTGATTTTAGTTTTTATTAGTTTAATTCTTGATTATAGTTTTGTTTTTCTTTCTCTAACTCTTTTCTCTACAGTTGTCCTACTCAGCAGACCCAACTGAGCTTGCAAGCACCTCTTATTTTCTCACCAAGGTGACTAAAGAGGTGCAATACTTATCATCAAGAAACTCTCATTCTTTTTCCTTCATAGTCATAGACTTCGTTATTATTCCACCCAATGGTAGGAAAATATTATTCTGATATAGATAGTCCTCCATTTTCATCTTCCATAGATGGTAGTTTTGGTCATTAAACGTTTTTACCCTAAAATTTCCTTCTTCTACCATTTCTCCGACTCGAACCATGAACCCTCCTTTCCTATGATTTTATCAGTTAAATCTACCTTATGCTCTAATACCATTTGTTACGAATAGGATCATAGAGAAAAAAAAAAAAATGAATGCGGAAATAAAACATAGAAGAACAAAATAAAAGAGAGACACTAATATATGTGGTTCACCCGGCATGAGCTACTTCCATGGAGAAACAACCAACCCTTCCTTTATTACATCCAACAAAATGAATGGATAACACTTACAACAAATATAATGCAACCAGATATAGATAAAATGTTGTCATTGATGTCAAAGTAGAAGTAATGATGATGTTGTGGCAGTGGTTAAGAAAATGTTGTCATTGATGTCAAAGTAGCAGTGATGATGATGATGTGGCAGTGATGATGATGATGCGGTAGTAACGATGAGGATGCAAAAATGATGAGATGACGTGGCAGTGAAAAGGGGATATTTTTTGAGTATTGAACCCATGAATCCAAGTGAAGAAACCTTGAACCCATAAATCCAAGAGATTGCAAATATGCTCTTCGAGAAAAGAGATCATGGTAAGAAGATCTTTAGTGAAAGTAGTAATAGAATATACAATAGATGATTTGTAGATGGAAGGAGTTTAGCAAGAGATATTGGATAGAGTGAAAATGATTACAATAGTGTATACCTAAATGAATATTAGTTTCATGGTTTTCAACATTTTCAGGAACAACGACCATTGGATCAAGTCCCCAGTTAAATCATATCCAATGATTATATCAGGCCAAGTTTTTTTTTTTTTTTTAAAGGGATAGTTGAGATTATATTAGGGTGAACCCTTTCCAAAACTAGCGAGCAATATCAATCGTGGATATTTTTTTATCATTGTTGAGTTGTATCATCGGGGCTTTGTTATGCCAGGACTCAAGCTTCATAGGATAGTCGATGACAATAAATCAGAAGAGAGATTGATTGCTGATGATGACCACGAGATCACCAATGATGATAAAGTTAAGAAAATCAATGATGTATGCAACAATAAGATAGAAGGTCCGATAGAAAGGATTGTGGAAGAATTTTATTAAAGAGGAAGTTTTGAAGTGGGTCCCATTTCATCAAAGTCCAAAGTTTGTTGGGGTAGTGTACATTGAGACACTCCAATAGAAATTTTCAACGACAACAAAATTATACAAAAGTCGCAATAACCATTGATTTGGCACGATGAGTGGACCTCCAATATTCATCGGCGATGGTCGAAGTTAAATGTGTTACCATTAATAAACATTCTCCAATCACGATGAAGGACTCCATGACCAAGATACCAATGTGGCATCGAGATTGCCCCTAGAGTGACATGTGTCAATGTATGATTGCGCGGGATGAAAGTGGGTCCAGTTGGGCATGACGAAATATCATCCATTGAAGTTGAGTGGATCTCCACCATTTTTTGGTGAAGCAACATCGAAGGTTCCCATGCACGTTTTTTCATGATGACGATGATCGTCGGCCCTAGTGAAAATTCAGAGAATAGATCGACAATTGCGATCAAATGATGAGATGACCATACACTTGCTAATCAATAAGGTCATGTTATTTATTTTTGTGGACAAAGAAAATATCAAAGGTCATGATCTATCAAGGGTGTTGTGTTGGTTTTTTCACTTGGGTGAGAAAAACAACAACACTTGCATGTCTAGATGAGCCTGCTAGACAAGACAGTAGTTTGTGAGTGGGTTAAACAAGATAAACACATGTAATAAATAAACAAATAAACTAAAACAACTAATAAATAAAAGTTAGAAAGCACGAGAAACTTAGAACCATGAAAATCAATCAAATGACCAAAATAATGCTGCCAATGGATCAATAGATTAGTAGGAAAAACACCATAGAGAAAAATGAGGACTTATGAGTCCCCTCTTCCTCCTTGGGATGGCTCTTGAGTTCCCTAATGGAGATCTCTTCATACAATGGAAGAAAAATGGAAAATGGTGAAGAAAATAAATGCCTATTCCCTCAAGAGGTGAGTGGAATGGCCTATTGCAATGATTCTTGAAGGCTCCAAAGAGAAAAGAGGATTCTCAAGGGAGAATTCTAGGCATCATAACAATACTATGAAGATCTTAGTTTCTTAGTGCACCCATGGCTCTTATTTATAGCAATTCTTTGAGGAAAAATGAATTGGTTCTTGGTGTGAACAAGGGGCCTTTTAGGGAACCCTCTAGTCCTTTACTATCCCCCCATTCAGATTTCTCTCAGATATCAAGGTCAAATCATGTTGGGAGTTGGTCCATAAGTGGTTGAGGGGCCGACAAGATCCATAAATGCATTATTCATAGAAGTGCATGACTTTTTTCGTACACAGTCGCGCACTTGGAGCATTGTGCACTCTGAGGGCTTTCTTGGCCTATGCACACTGTTCATTGTATACATGCTTTCTTTGGTGAATTTGCGCATGTCAATTTTTGACCAAATTATATAGTTTTTTTTCCTTTGGAATGCGTTTGAGTGTTGCAAATGAACTAATTGTTGTTGGAATTCTTGTGTTTCTTTAACCATTTGTGTGCAATGTTGCATACAGAATTTTAGTGATAACAAATGCCCCATGATGTGTGAGGTTAGGAGCATATGTATAGCCAAAATAAATCAATGTTTCTTTTACTGAGAGTTCCATTGTAATGAAGAGTGCTAAGAGGAACTGCAAGAGAAATCCGTCGAAGGGAGAGGGGAAATTGTGGGACCCAAACCTTTCTCTACGGAGAAAAATAAAATCTGTATACAAATGAGGTGGGCATGTTGTTGGTTCCTAAAGATTTCCTAAAAACAACCTTAGTTTAACATTAATTTATCAACTCGGGGATTCATCTTTTATCTCAAGAATGTCAGCAAAGTCTATGCAGGTAGCCTAAAATCGTGTAGCTAAACCAAATATGAGTTCATCAACAATCAAGTTCCTCAAACATTCACCAAAGACTCTAAGAATTAAATGGAATTTAAATATGATTACTAAGATGCTGTAAAATGGAAAGGAATTAATTAATCTATTGAATTCACTTAACTAGAAAGAAGTAATTGAATCTAAGTAAGGACTTACAAAATTAACTATCAATTATGAATTCTTATTACTGGAAAGGAAATAACGAATTACTCTATCTATAGAAAGAAACAACAATTATAATCTAATCGGAAGGTGCAACTAATGTAAATTTTCCGAAAAGAACAACTATTGTAACTTTAACCGAAAGGAACAACTATTGTAACTTTAACCGAAAGGAACAACAATCGTAAATCTAAGGAAAAGGAACAACGCGGATGAAAATGTGAGGAACTGTCAAGAAACAACTTTAGAAATGGAAATCATTAATAACTGATGGAAATGTTTGTCTTCTATATGCAAACAATCTTAAAATCATTAAAACACTTATGCATTTATCCTTGCCTATTGTAAAAGAGATCTAAATCACAAAATAGAAATCAAACTTCGAACTGATACAATTACAGAAAAAGACAATATCTCCTTCAGACTGGGCCCTCGGTCTTCAGAAGTACTACTATGAGAAACTCAGAGCACATAAATGATAAAAACACTCAAAACTTTCATTGATTCCATGGCTGAAAAAACATTTACAAAAACTACTTGCACAGAGCAATTCCGAGTCTAAATATTTGAATGCATTTTTTTCTCCTTTTTATGGATCTATTACCCTCTTATATATTACAATAGTTTGGGTAAATCAAGCTATCCTGAGGATCGAAAGATCCTCATGATTTCTTTACTATTATAAAATTACAATATAGAAAATGCATTATCTTCAAACTGCTTTGCGCCTAAAAAGTATTCAACCTCCAATAGCTTGCGCATAGCCAAAATCCCTTTGGTTATCTTTGACAATTATTTATCCAATTCTGCAAAAAAATCAAATCATTCCAATCGTAAATTAGAATCTATTTAATAAAACTTTAATATCAACCCTAAGAGACATATTAATCATATTCTTTCCTATCTATCCCTAACTATCTAAAGAATCAATCAAAATCATATCATGAACTATGGGAAAAAGGAAGATATTTATACCTTTTTTGTAACCCAACATACCCCCCAGCTTACCTTCTTGGATGTCCTCATGCAAGCTAGAGTCTTTCATGTAAACCAGTTATACTATAGGGAGGAAAAGTTGGTTCACCAGGTCTCCTGAAACCATGGTTTCTTTTGATTTCGTCAAAAGCGATGTCCTGTCTCTTTTTATTAATTTGATAATCCTTCTGGTAAACTTCTAGAGGAAACCAGAGGAGAGGGGGGTTATACCTGCATCCCATCCAAGAAGGTCCTTCCTCTTGGAGTAGTATATCATATCTTTCTACTCTAAAGGTTGTTGTAAATAAATTCCTATATCCAAATGGCTCTCTACTTTTAACCTCATCAGAGGATACATCCCATCTTAGCTTGGAAGCAGCAAGAGCTTCTTCCTTGAATTCTCCAAAATTTTTGATACCTGAGTGGATGACATGTAAATGGATAGGAGCCAATGAGTCTACAACCCCTACCCTTTTCATGAATGTCTTGTGTCACATGATGGCTGGGAAGGATTTTGGAGGCTCTCCTCTAATCCAAATATCTAAACCAGTTTCCCTATTTATGAACATTTTTTGAGCCTTACCCCATCTGACCTGGTTCCTAGTGAAGGAAAGGAATGCCTGGAACTGTATGTCCCCTATGAAGAGTCCAGAGTTGTCTCCTCTAAATACTTCCAAAATGAGATTATGGAAATATAATTCACACATAAGTTATTGTACCTTCTCTTCTTGATCTCTGAAATATGAAATAAATTCTGGAACAATGGAAAATGAAATGGTTTTACCTGCTCTGATGGCCTTCACGCTCAACAATAGATATCGTTCCAGCAAGAATAAAACATAATTAGTGGCAGGGGATATGTAATTAATGTCATAAGAGTAGACATTACAGATGTGTTTAATTTTCTCCAAAGCTTCTTCCAATTGGGTTTGCACATTTTTGGTCTTCTCTTGGGCTCTGGTAAGCACAGCATAAGTCTCACCCTATGTTGTTGTCATATCCTTCAATTCTTTAAGAACCCTTTGATATTCAGTCCTAGTTACCATTTCATGTTGGTGTTGGACCAATGCTTGTTGTGCTAGTGTAAGCTCTTCTTTTAGTCTATCGATGATGACACTCTGTGCTTGATATTGAGATGCTTGGTGTTCTTCCATAGCACTCATCTCTTCCCTAGATTGAATCAATGCTTGTTGGGCTTGTCCCAATTCTTCTTTTATCTTATGAATGATGGCACCCCGTGCCTGAGATTGGGATGCTTGATATTCATTCATTTCTTCTCTAGAGAGAATTAATTCTTGTTGGGTTTGTGCAAGCTCTCCTTCCATTCTATTCATGATAGTACTATGTTCCTGAAACTGCTCTGTTATCATCAGTAATTCGCCTCTGTTTTGAGTCAGGGTTTGCTTAGAATGAAGTAGTTCTTACTCCAGTCTCCTAATAGTAGAATTTTTCTCAAAAAGTTGAGTTGTTTCCTCTAAAATCAGAGTGTCTATCTGTATCTCAGTATCAGCCATCTCTTGTGTTTCTACAGGAATTACATCTTCATCCTGAACTGTTTCTTCTTCTACCATTAATTCCTCAACATCTGTCTGTATTCCTACAGAAGTTGTACTAGCTGCTTTCTTAGGAAGAGCGTTTCTTCCTTGCATTCTGCCCTTTTTGTTTTTCTTTCTTATGTGGATCTTGTCTGCTAGTTCTAACTATTTCCTCAATTCCTTGATAATATCCTTGAGTTTTCCCACTTTCTTCTTTAATACCACAACCCTCTTAGCCTTCTTCTTCAACAATTTGTTTTCTTTCTTTAATTTCCTAATTTTTTTCTAGTTTTTGGTTGATTTATGTTTATGAGGTATCTCGAGGTCTTCTTCATTTCATCCAGCACATGGTTGTCCCTCTATTTCTTCCAAATGCTCTGGTTTTCCAAGAGGGTCTCTTGTTTCAAAAATAAATTCCTCCTGTGCTATGTCGTCTGGAAAAGACATTTCAATGTCAGGAAAGTCTTCAGCTAGTTTTGAAGAGGAGGTTGGTTCTGGTTCTTTTTCTAGATTATGTCCATCTCTGTCAATTAAGGTTCGTAAATTCCCCAAAACCTGAGCTATTTCTATCTCATATCTCTTCAAAAAGTGTCTTGTCAGGTGCTCTGCTACAGGTTGGGTGTCTCCCTGATTATCCTTTTGTGTTGTCTGCTCTGCTTGATCAATTGCTTGAACATTTTCTTGTAAAGGTTGTGGAATTTCTCTTTGGGTGGTGGTCACCTGCTCCATTTGTGGAGGTCTATTTTCCTCAATCAAATTATCCCAGGTCAACTGAGTTTGACTCAATGCTTTATCCACTATTAGTTTTACTAATCTGTGGTGGCTAATGACAGTAACAGGATCCTTGGACTTTTTTGTTCTTAATGCAACTTCATGTAGTATGGTATGCAGGAAGAAAGGTAGATCAAGTACTAACTATTGCTTCAAGGCTACCAACAATTTGAGATGGTGTGGTAAAATTACATCCTATCATCCATCACAGGTGATGTAGCACTGAAATATCCCCGCCAATTCCATCCACGGTTCACTGAGGGTACTAGAATTAAGTCCCTTTCCTTTTTTATCCAATTCTTCCCCAGGTTCTGAGAAATATTCCACGGCTTCCCTCAGCTTCGTGTATTTCCCTGTCCATTGAATGCCTATTTTAGGGAGGCCTGTGACTTCTGCTACGATTTCAGGGGTAATTGATATTTGTATGCCCTGCACCGTAGAGATTTCTCCTTGCAGGTTTTGAAAGAATTCGAGCATGAAGTTTGTGTCATAACCTTGCAAGAGGCTAAAGTAATCGGTCCACCCTAGGCGATGTAGCATTTATCTTGCCTATTCTGTAACCTGGAGTAATGTTGGCTCTCTGCGCACACTTCCGCCACCCATATTTCTATGAGAAAGAAAGAACGACTATCGTTCCTGTTTACAAATTTGGTTAGACCAGCTTTGGAGAAGCAGATGCCAGAAATGGAAAATATCAGTAACAACGAATGTATAAAGATGTGGGTTTTGTATTTTATTGCAATCATTACAGCTAGTCAGGAAGTGTGTCGATCATCCCCCTCATTAATGTAAATTTCATCCTCGACCGTCAGCGTAAGCGAAAGCAATGAGTGTAGTTATTTTCGGGTGAGAGGTAATGATTGCATTGCCACCGCCAGTAGGGGATAACCATATATAATTTTAAAAAAGACACATGCCACCAAAAATCATTTAAACGATAGTCGTTTGATGTGTGGAATTTGTAAAGTTATTACACCTATGTGCAAAAAAAATGATTTATGGAGAAATCAGTCAAAAATAAATTAAATCTGTTCATTTTTATTTTTTTTAGTAGTCCACATAACATAATATTGTTACTTTTCTAGGTGATTGAGTATAACTGATATGATAGCCTCATTATTTGAGTAAAGGAGATCTAGAGACACACATAAACTTGGTATTTTGAGATAATATTCCATACCATAGGCAGAGCCGCTACTATCGACATGTGTCCATAGCCTTGGCAGGGTTGCCTTTTAACCCTTAGATGAGCCTTTATCCTTAATACACATTTGAATCATCTTTTTCCAAAAAGACCATTATCCTGGTTTGGTAGCCAAATAATGATAATGCCACTCACTAGATTGTAACTTAAGTGCTTAGTGAACAAGCCAGCTCATGATGAGACCTCTTGTCCATTGACAAAAGAAAATGTCAAAGGCCATTACCCTGGTGTGGTAGCCATAGTGGGAATTTCACTTACCTTGGTATCCTACGATCGTGGTAGGTTGGCTTGTGATTAGACTCCCCGTTCTTTCTGAAAAAAGGTTTTTGTTCTGTATCTTTATTTATTTGTATCTTTTCTTAATAAATATTTGAATTGCCTTTTCCCAAAAATACCATTATCCTAGTTTGGTGGCCAAATGAAGATAATGCCACTCACTAGATTATAACTTAAGTGAACAAGTCAGCTCGTGATGAGACCTCTTGTCCTTTGACAAAAGAAAATGTCAAAGGCCATTGCCCTGGTGTGGTAAACATAATGGGAATTTCACTTAGGTTAGTATCCTATGATCATGGTAGGCTAGATCGTGATGAGACCCCCCATTCTTTATGGGAAAATTTTATTATATATATATATATATATATATATATATATATATTTTTAAAGGAGTCTCATCTACTCCTTAAGAGTAAGGGATGGTATAAGGAAGTGTAAATATGCCAAGTAAAAGTGTGCTGAAGACTCCTTATAATATAGAGGAAAAATATCATTCAGTTATATTTGTATATATAAGGGAAAGAAACAATTTATGGTGGTGATTGATTATGAACAAGGTTTAAGATATTTCAGAGAGATTATTCCATGATTTTTTTTTTTTTGATAAGGTGTGGGACCATCCACAAAATAATGACAGATCGTTGTAATGATGATTAGAGGCAGTGCTGGTGAAAATTATTTGATGAAAGCTACACTTACGAAGGAATGGATAGTGTTTGAATGGTAAAGAAGGAAACGACAATCGCGCAAAAAGGAACAACAGTTGTTCTTGTTCAAAAGGAACAGCAGGTGAGCGAAAAGGAACAACAGTTGTTCCGTTCAAAAAGGAAACAACAGACGCGTGAGAAAGGGAACAATAGTTGTTCTGTTTCAAAAAGGAATAGTAGGCGCGTGAGAAGGAACAACAGGCATGCGAGAAAGGAACAACAGGCATGAGAGAAAGGAACAACAGGTGCACAAAAAGGAACACTAGTTGTTCTGTTCAAAAAGGAAACAACATGCGCGCGAGAAAGGGAACAACAGTTTTTCCATTCAAAAAGGAACAACAGGCGCACAAGAAAGGAACAACATCATCATGAACATGTAAAAGACAGAGTCTGTATGATAAAACAAAATGGGAGTATGGAACAGAAGAAGGTGCTAATTGTAGTTATCTGTCCTGATTCTTGTTTCCTAGATGACTTTTTATAAAACAAAGAAAAAAACTAACCACTCAAATGGAAAACTATGTATAGTATGTATAATATAAACATAATACATCATTTATGGAGTTGGGGTTGCTGGGCTACCTTCCCAGCTAGCCAAAATATGCATCATAGGGTCTTTACTTACTTCTTGATAGAAAGAATCTTTTGAAGGTGGTTGGTGGTAAAGTCGCAGCCGGTGTCCATTAACTAGAAAGGGTGATCCAGACCCATCGATGGTGCTCAAAGTAACCATTCCATTATCATGGACTTCATTAATTTCATACAGTGCTAGCCATCATGTCTGTAATTTCCCAGGAAAGTCCTGAAATATGGAATCATAAAGGAGCACCTAGTCGCCTTTCTTGAATGATTTCTTCTTGATATGATTGTCATTCCAGGTTTCTCTCTATATCTGGATAATAGCTGTGAAATCCATAGCAAACAAGCGTGCTTCATCCAATTCATTGAGTTGTTGAAGGTGTCGTTTATGTGCTTCTGTAAGATTTAGTCCAATTTCCTAGGCCATTCTTAGGGTCTTGATCTCGAATTTTGTTGGGAAGATGGGTTCTTTACCATAGACTAGATGGTAAGGAGAGTAGACAATGGTGTTACACCAGGTTGTACGATAAGCCCATAAGGCATTTGGGAGCTCAGTAGCCCAATTCTGTCGGTTTGTTGAGACAGTCTTTGTCAGAATTGCCTCTAGGACCTTATTGGTGCTTTCTACTTGCCCATTTGCTTGTAGGTGGTATGGAGAGGTAACTCTATTCTTGATGTTATAGTTGTCCAGGGTGGCGGTGATTCTATGGCCTGTAAATTGTGACCCTCCATCAGTAATTATTTCTCTGGGTAGTCCATACCATACAAACAATTTGAAAAGGAATTTGATCACTACTTCTTCTGTTGCATTTGGTAAAGCTTCCACCTCTACCCATTTGGTCATGTAGTCCGTTGCAACGAGAATATAGTATTATTTATTTGACTTTGGATTAAAGGGGATGACAAATTCCAGTGCCCATCTTTCAAATGGTTCTATGACTAGTTGTGTTTTCAATGGAATTTCATCAACCTGGCCTGGTTTCCCCATCCGATGATAGTTGTCGCATGTCTGGACATATTTATTGGCATCTTTGAATATTGAGGGCCAATAATAGCCCATATGTAATATTTTGTGTCCCATCCTATGGTCTGCAAAATCCCCCACATAGGGCTCGTCATGTCCTGCTTTCAGTATGTCATAGATTTCGTCCTCTCGTACACATCAACGGATCTGGAGATCAACTCCTATGTGGAAAAGATATTCACTGATCCAAGTGAATCGTGCGCTATGCTCGATGATCATTCGTCTTTCCTTTGATGATAAATGTGTCGGTAATCTTCATGTTGTTAGATAGTTTTCTACATCAGCGTACCGAGGTGGTTTTGTGTCGACATCAAACAGATTATCATCCGGCAATTGATCCTCAGTTGTTAATGAGTCATCTGTTTTTGGGATGTGGGACAGGAATTCTGCGACAATATTTTCTCTCCCAGGTCAATCTTTGATAGTGATATCAAATTCTTGCAATAATAACAACCATCGAGTGACCCGTCCATTAGTAATTGGTTTATTAGCTAGCTATCTAATGGCAGAATGCTCAGTATATAGGATAATTGGATAGCCTGTTATATAATGACGAAATTTATTGATGGCATGTATAACAACTAAGAACTCTTTCTCTATTACTGTATAATTAAGTTCGGCTGGAGTTAGATTCTTGCTAATGAAATAAATGGTGTAGGGTTTATTTTCTTCTTACTATCCCAGAACAACGCCTATGGCAATGTTTGAGGCATTGGTGGAAATTTGAAATGGTATTTTCCAATTAGGTCCCCTCAACGCTAGTGTTGTTGAGATCAGTTTCTTGAGTCCTGCAAAAGCCGCATCGCATTTCTCAGACCATTGAAATTCTACATTACCTATCAAAGCATGTAAAGGTGCAGTGGTTTTTGAAAAATTTGGCATAAATCTGCGATAGTATCCTAAAGCACCAAGGAAACTACATACCTCAGTTTGTGTGTGTGGAGTAAGTAGATTAAGAATTAACTCAATTTTTGTTGGGTCTACTCTAATTCCATCTCCATAAATGTAATTCCCTAATACCACACCTTCTGTCATCATCATATGACATTTTTTGTGGCTTAAACCTAACCTAGTAGAGATGCACCGTTCTGATACCTTCTCCATATTATTCAAGGCCTGATCGAAGTCGTCGCCATATGGGGTGAAATGATCCATGTAGACTTCAAGACCTTCGCTAATCAGATCACTGAATATGCTAAGAATGGCCCTTTGGAATGTAGATGGAGTGTTACAAAGTCTGAAGGGAAATACTTTGTAGGCAAAGGTACCCCAGGGACATGTGAATGTCATTTTATCCTAATCTTTTGGGGTAATCTGGATCTGATTGTAGCCACTGAAACCGTCTAGGAAAGAGAAGAATTTATTCCCTGCCAAGGTATCCAGGACCTGATCAATGAAAGGTAATGGAAAATGATCTTTTTGAGTAGCTTTGTTTAGTTCCCTGTAATCAACGCAGATTCACAACTTCCCATTTTTCTTTGGGACAATGACTAATGGGGAAACCCATCGACTATCTGAGATAGGGTATATAAAATCTGTGTCCAACAACTTTTGTAGCTCTTATTTAACAATGTCTTTGAGGTGAGGGTTCAATCTTCTTTTCATTTGTCAGATAGGTCGAGAATCTTTCCCAATATAAATGTGGTGTGTGCAGAGTTGTGGATCAATACCTTTCATATCAGAGTACTCCCAAGCAAAATCTTGCTGGAATTTAGAGAGAGTTTGGATTATCTTTTGTTGTTGTTTCTCTTATAGGTTGGCATTGATGTTCAGAGAATTCCTTGGTGTGATCTCAATGGATTTGTTGTTGTGAACAACGGTAGTCGAAATTTGTTGTTCCATTAAATCTTCCAGTGGGTCTCCCTGTGCTTCACAGTCTAGAATAGCTTGGAGCATCTGGCATGTTGGGTTACTTACAGAGGTTGGGTTGTTAATAAACCCACTGATTACATCATTCTCTAACTGATTTTTATGCTTGAGGGCTTCTTCCATCATGAGTGGGGCACGCAAATCCTTCTCGGGATATTGTGGTGGTGGAAATTGCGGGTGTACGATCATTGGACTAGGTTTGGCTGGAGGATATAGGATGAGATTCCTTGTAACCCCTCCTCTAGCAATCGTCATTGTACCCGATCGACAACCTATGTACGCATTAGTTGTCGTGAGCCATGGTCTACCCAATATCAATGGATTCCCTTCAAGTCCACTTCTTGGGTTGATGATGAGAAAATTTGTGGGATATTCCCAAGAATCAACTGAAATGGCTATATCATGTAGTGTGTTGAGTGGTTTGACCACTGATCGATCAGTCAATTGCAACATAATTGGGGTTGGGTTGAAAGAGTGAAGACCTAGGGTATTGCAGGTTTCGATAGTCAGAATATTGATGGCTGCCCCCAAATCAACTAGGGTATTTAGAAAGGAACAACCCTGAATATGAACTGTTACTATGGGGTTCCCCGAATATGCATATTTAACTAGTGTTTCTCTACCCAAAATCAGATCAGATAAGGCTCCCACTACATGAACTGTTGATGATGACTTTTTTATTTTTCTGATGGGCTTCCTCCCACATAGCTCCTTGATTGTCTTTGCATATATCGGTATGTCTTGCAGGGCTTGCAGTAGTGGAATTTTGATGTATAAATTCTTGAGTTCCCCTACAATGTCGAAGTCAGGATATAGAGTGGGTTTCACTATCATCAGTCTTTCAGGGAATGGAAGGGAGGGAATTGCATCCTTATTAGAGTCTTGTGATTTGACTGTGTTCCTCCCTTGCCTGATTTCTTTTGTTATTACCGCAGTCGAGGGTGTTATTGTTGGTTGTTTTTCATTCCCCTGTTCTTGGGGAACGTCATTTTTTTCGGGAGAGATGATTCACCCCGATCTTAACTGAAGTTCATTGCACCCTACTGGATTGATTTCCCCTTCTCCACTTTCCATAATTTAGACGAGCTGCGTTGTTCTGTTATTGGGATTCGGGTGGGGTTGGGTAGGTAATTGAGGGCACAATTGTGATTGGGGAAATGGGAGTGGAGTTTGTAATAGAGGTTGGGTTTGAGAGGTCATTCCCATAGGTTGGTTATTCATCCCCATGGGGCGCTTCCAGTTCTGGTTCCAATTTGGGTTTTGGGCAGTCGAGTTAGGCCATTGTGGAGGGTAGGTATTATTCAAATTTTGCCAGGATGAGGTGGGGTATTGTGAATTTGGCCAATTGGAACTTGTAGTTGGTTGACTTTGCTAGTTGGGGTTTTTGGAAGGTTGGTTTTTCTAGGTAGGAATTGCAGGTGGGTACTGCTGGCACTTCCAGTTATGATTAGTAAATGGTTGACCCTACCATGTGCTGCCAAAATTTTGATGTTGATTATACTGTCCAGGATTCTGCTGTTGATTGTACTATCCAGGAAAGAAAGAGGAAGGGTCCTGAAACATATTTTGAGGCCGGGACTTCCACTGATGGCACTGAGCCTTCAGATATAATGGTTTTGTTTCCTCTTCTGCTTCTTTGAATACATATTTCAATCCATGGAGTGATGGGCATTCCTCTATTTCGTGATCCTTGGTGCAAATAGTGCAAACCCGAACTATATCCAAGGGGCATTCCCTTGGACCATGTTTCTTTTTTCACCTGTGGAAAAATATAGCCAAGGTCTTCTCTGCCTCTACCTTTTTTTGTTTGTCCCTCAATACATCCAATTGTGTAGTCAGAGTGCTCAAAATATATGTTTTAAAGTTTTCTAGGATATTACCGACTTCATCTCACATAACACCCCTGCTGGAGATATTGTTACTTATTGTGAGGGACATCTGCATTCCTAATCTGGTCCGTGTACTTCCTCGTGATCACCTTATGCACAATAGAACAATATCTTCATAAGTTTCCTGATAAATGTCACCTTTCCCCATTAAATTCAATGTTTCTACCCATTCATCTCTCATGCCTTTGATCAGAGTTGCTTTGAGTACTTCACCTGGTAATGTACCATAGGGTGATCTTTTCAAATCATACTGAAATTTTTCAACATATTCTTCTAATGATTCATTTTCTTTCGCAGTCGTTTGAAAGATTTCATCTTTTAGGTCTTTGGTTCTGCAATAATCCTGATATTTTAACAAGAAGGTTTGTTTCATCTGGTCCCATGAATTGATGGTTCCACCTCCCAATCCCATGAACCAATGTAGGGCTGCTCCCTTCAAGGTAGAGGGGAATAGTTATAATTTTTGGGGTTCAGAGGTGTAATCATCCCCTCTACATAGGACATCAAACTCAAATAGGAATGCATCCGGGTCTTCTGAAATCAGTCCATGGAAGGTTGGTAGGTTTTGTAAGGGGATTTCTTTCATGGGGGCATTGGAAATTGGATCGAATATTGGGTACTCCATCATGGAGGTCTGGGTTGTTGTTGATTTGGTTGTGCCATTTTATCGAAAATGTGCCAAAAAATTTCAGGAGGTTCTTGATCCGGGTATTCTATTTGAAATTGTTGATTATTTGGTCTTTCAAGGAATTTGACTGCACTCCCTTTATCTGGGATTTCAGATATGCCTTATTCTTTTGTAGAAGATTCAGGATCAGGTGGTGGTGGTGGTGGGTATGCCTTGGCAACCCCGCTAATTTCTCCTATTCCCTCCTCCAGATTATTAGAGCTTCCCTCTTCTAAGGGGTTGAGTGGTGGGAGATATGTATTTTGAAATCTCTGCTCAGTCCCTTTAGTTTTTCTATGAATCTCATCATGGGTCGTAGTTGGTGAAACTACTTCCTGAGGGATTTGGGTGGGTCCTTTCCTAGGTCCAACCGAAGCTTGAGATTCACCCTTTTTGATGATTTCGTCTATGAAAGTGCTTATTCCAGGGATCACTGAACCCTGGGTTTTGGTAATTTTTGGTTGGGGTTTTGGTTTTTCAAGATCATTTTTTCTAGTCATACACACTTCACACAACAACAAAAGAAATTTCAACAAAACAAAGCACCTACGAAGCCTCTTAAATGTCAACTGAAGGTAAGCGTTGGCATAAGAATTTTACTTATTACCTACGTAGGTTCTTACCTTCCGTATTCAATATGTGGTCCTCCAGAGACACAACCTATGCTACCTTTGACATTCTCCCTGGCAACGGTGCCAAAATGTTAGTGTCTAAAGATGTCCTAAAAACAACCTTAGTTTAACATTAATTTATCAACCCGGAGATTCATCTTTTATCTCAAGAATATCAGCGAAGTCTATGCAGGTAGCCTAAAATCATGTAGCTAAACCAAATATGAGTTCATCAACAATCAAGTTCCTCAAACATTCACCAAAGACTCTAATAACTAAATGGAATTGAAATATCATTACTAAGATGTTGTAAAATGGAAAGGAATTAATTAATCTATTGAATTCACTTAACTAGAAAGAAGTAATTGAATCTAAGGACTTGCAAAATTAACTATCAATTATCAATTTTGATTACTAGAAAGGAAATAACGAATTACTCTATCTATGGAAAGAAACAACAATTATAATCTAATCGGAAGGGACAGCTAATGTAACTTTGCCGAAAGGAACAACTATTGTAACTTTAACTGAAAGGAACAACTATTGTAACTTTAACCGAAAGGAACAACAATCGTAAATCTAAGGAAAAGGAACAATGCGGATGAACATGTGAGGGATTTTCAAGCAACAACTTCAGAAATGGAAATCATAATGGTGATCATTAATAAATGATGGAAATGTTTGTCTTCTATACGCAAACAATCTTAAAAGCATTAACACACTCATGCATTTATCCTTGGCTATTGTAAAAGAGATCTGAATCACAAAATAGAAATCAAAATTCAAACTGATACAATTACAGAACGAGACAGTAGATCCTTCAGACTGGGCCCTCGGTCTTTAGAAGTACTGCTATCAGAAACTCAGAGAAAAAAAATGATAAAAACACTCAAAACGTTCATTGATTCCATGGCTGGTAAAACATTTACAAAAACTGCTTGCGCAAAGCAATTCTGAGTCTAAATATTTGAATGTGTTTTTTTCTCCTTTTTCTGGATCTATTACCTTCTTATATATTACAATAGTTTGGGTAAATCAAGCTATCCTGAGGATCGAAAGATACTAAGGATTTCTTTACTATTATAAATTACAATATAGAAAATGCATTATCTTCAAATTGCTTTGCACCTAAAAAGTCTTCAACCTCCAATAGCTTGTGCATAGCCAAAATCTCTTTGGTTATCTTTGACAGTTGTTTATCCAATTCTGCAACAAAATCAAACCATTCCAATTGTAAATTAGAATCTATTTAATAAAACTTTAATAACAACCCTACGAGACATATTAATCATATTCTTTCCTATCTATCCCTAACTATGTAAAGAATCAATCAAAATCATATCATGAACTGTGGGAAAAAGGAAGATATTTATACCTTTTTCATAACCCAACATACCCCCCAGCTTACCTTCTTGCATGTCCTCATGCAAGCTAGAGTCTTTCATGTAAACTAGTTATACTATAGGGAGGAAAAGTTGGTTCACCAGGTCTCCTAAAACCATGTTTTTTTTTTATTTCGTCAAAAGCAACATCCTGTCTCTTTTTATTAATTTGATAATCCTCCTGGTAAACTTCTGTAGGAAACTAGAGGAGAGGGGGATTATACCTACATCCCATCCAAGCAGTTCCTTCCTCCTGGAGTAGTCTAGCATATCTTTATACTATGAAGGTTGTTGCAAAGAAATTCCTATATCCAAAGGGCTCTCTACTTTTAACCTCATTGGAGGATACATCCCATCTTAGGTTGGAAGCAGCAAGAGCTTCTTCCTTGAATTATCCAAAATTTGTGATACCTGAGTGGATGACATGTAAATGGATAGGAGCCAATGAGTCCACAACCCCTTCCCTTTTCATGAAGGTCTTATGTCGCATGATGGTTGGGAAGTATTTTGGAGGCTCTCCTCTAATCCAAAGATCTAAACCAGTTTCCCTATTTATGAACATTTTGTGAGCCTTACCCCATCTAACCCGGATCCTAGTAAAGGACAGGAATGCCTGGAACTGTATGTCCCCTATGAAGAGGACAGGGTTGTCTCCTCTAAATTCGTTCAAAATGAGATTATGGAAATATAATTCACACATAAGATATTGTACCTTCTCTTCCTAAACTCTGAAACATGAAATAAATTCTGGAACAATGGCAAATAAAATGGGTTTACCTACTCTGATGGCCTTCACTCTCAGCAATAGATACAATTCCAACAAGAATAAAACATAATTAGTGGCAGGGGCTATGCAATTAATGGAATCAGAGTAAACATCACATATGTGTTTGATTTGCTCCAAAGCTTCTCCAATTGGGTTTGCACCTTTTTGGTCTTCTCTTGGGCTCTGGTAAGCGCAACATGAGTCTCACCCTCTGTTGTTGTCATATCCTTCAATTAGTTAACAACCTTTTGATATTCAGTCCTAGTTACCATTTCATGTTGGTGTTGGACCAATTCTTGTTGTGCTTGTGTAATTTCTTCTTTTAGTCTATCGATGATGACACTCTGTGCTTGAGATTGAGATGCTTGGTGTTCTTCCATATCACTCATCTCTTCCCTGGATGGAATCAATGCTTGTTGGGATTGTCCTAATTCTTCTTTTAGATTATGAATGATGGCACCCTTTGCCTGAGATTGGGATGCTTAATATTCATTCATTTATTCTTTGGAGTATTTTTATGCTTGCTGGGTCTGTGCAAGCTCTGCTTCCAGTCTATTCATGATAGTACTATGTTCCTGAAACTACTCTGTTATCATCAGTAATTCGCCAATGTTTTGAGTCAGGTTTTGCTGAGACTGCAATAGTTCTTACTCCAATCTCCTAATAGTAGCATTTTGCTCAAAAAGTTGATTTGTTTCCTCTAACATCAAAGTGTTTGTCTGTATCTCAGTGTCAACCATCTCTTGTGTTTCTATAGGAATTATATATTCATCCTGAATTGCTGCTTCTTCTACCATTAATTCCTCAGGATCTATCTATATTCCTATAGAAGTTGTACTAGTTGCTTTCTTAGGAAGAGGGTTTCTTCCTTGCATTCTACCCTTTTTGTTTTTCTTTCTTCTGTGGATCTTGTCGGCTAGTTCTAACTGTTTCCTCAATTCCTTTATAATATCCTTGAGTTTTCCCACTTTCTTCTTTAATACCACAACCCTCTTATCCTTCTTCTTCAAAAATTTGTTTTCTTTCTTTAATTTCCTAATTTGTTTTTGGCTTTTGGATGATTTTTGTTTATGAGGCATCTCGAGGTCTTCTTCATTTCATCCAGAAGATGGTTGTCCCTCTGTTTCTTCCAAATGATATATTTGTCCAAGAGGATCTCCTGTTTCAAAAATAAATTCCTCATGTGTTGTGTCATCTGGAAAAGACATTTCAATGTCAGGAAAGTCTTCAGCTAGTTTTGAAGAGGAGGTTGGTTATGGTTCTTTTTCCAGATTATGTCCATCTCTGTTAGTTAAGGTTCCTAAATTCCCCAAAACCTAAGCTATTTCTATATCATAGCTCTTCAAAAAGTGTCTTCTCAGGTGCTCTGCTACAAGTTGGGTGTCTCCCTGATTATCCTTTTGTGTTGTCTGCTCTACTTGCTCAATTGCTTGAACATTTTCCTGTAAAGGTTGTTCTATGAAATTATGAAGTTCTTCAAAGTGATCTATTGCATCCTGAACTGCTTCAGTTGTTTCCTGGGTTTGTTTTCTTCTCCTCTTTTTCCTAGGGGGGGATCTAAGAGAAACCATTGTTCTCTTCTTTATTTTTGTTAGTGCTTGTGTCTATGAGTTCTGGGCCTCAGTGATTTGAGCAGGTTCTGCTTCAACTTCTGTTTGAGGTGGTGGAATTTCTCTTTGGGTGGTGGTCACCTTCTCTAGTTGTGGAGGTCTATTGGTCTCAATCAAATTCTCCCAAGTCAACTGAGTTTGACTCAATGATTTATCCACTATTAGTTTTACTAATCTATGGTGGCTAATGATAGTAACAGGATCCTTGGACTTTTGTGTTCTTAATGAAACTTCATGTAGTATGGTATGCAGGAAGAAAGGTAGATCAAGTACTGACTGTTGCTTCAAGGCTACAAGCAATTTGAGATGGCATGGTCAAATTACATCATATCGTCCATCGCAGGTGATGTATCACTGAACTATCCCCACCAATTCCTTCCATGTTTCACTGAGGGTACTGGAATTAAGTCCCTTTCCTTTTTTATCCAATTCTTCCCCAGGTTCTGTAAAAGATTCCACGTCTTCCCTCAGCTTCGTGTATTTCCCTATCCATTGAATGCCTGTTTTAGGGAGGCCTGTGACTTCTGCTACGATTTTTGGGGTAACTGGGATTTGTATGCCCTGCACCGTAGAGATTTCTCCTTGCAGGTTTTGAAAGAATTTGAGCGTGACGTTTGTGTCATAACCTTCCAAGCAGTTGAAGTACTCGGTCCACCCTAGGCGATGTAGGATTTCTCTTTCCTGTTCTGTAACCTGGAGTAATGTCGGCTCTCTGCGCACACTTCTTCCACCCATATTTCTGTGAGAAAGAAAGAACGACTATCGTTCATGTTTACAAATTTGGTTAGACCAACTTTGGAGAAGCAAATGCCAGAAATTGAAAATATCAGTAACATCGAATGTATAAAGACGTGGGTTTTGTATTTATTGCAATCATTACAGCTAGTCGGGAAGTGTGTCGAGCATCCCCCTCATTAATGTAAAGGTTGTCCTGGACCGTCAGTGTAGGTGGAAGTAATGAGTGCAGTTATTTTCGGGTGAGAGGTAATGATTGCATTGCCACCGCCAGTAGGGGATAACCATATATAATTTTCAAAAAGACACATGCTACCAAAAATCATTTAAACGATAGTCATTTGATGTGTGGAATTTGTAAAGTTATTACACCTATGTGAAAAAAAAATGATTTATGGAGAAATCAATCAAAAATAAATTAAATCTGTTCATTTTTATTTATTTTTTAATAGTCCACATAACACAATATTGTTACTTTTCCGGGTGATTGAGTAGAAATGATATGATATCCTCATTATTTGAGTAAAGGAGATCTAGATACACGTAGAAACTTGGTATTTTGAGATAATATTCCATACCATAGGCAGAGCCGCTACTGCCGGCAAGCGTCCATACCCTTGGTAGGGTTGCATTTTAACCCTTAGATGAGCTTTTATCCTTAATACACATGCAAATCATCATTTTCCAAAAATACCATTATCCTGGTTTGGTAGCCAGATGATGATAATGCCACTCACTAGATTGTAACTTAAGTGAACAAGCCAACTCGTGATGAGACCTCTTGTCCTTTGAAAAAATAAAATGTCAAAGACCATTACCCTGGTGTGGTAACCATAGTGGGAATGCCTCTTACGTTAGTGTTATCCACATTTTTGGTTATCGAGATGATATTATGATCATGTCATGGTAATGGAAGATTAAACTCTTTATTAAGAACAATTTCCAGAAGAAGGTTACATTTGTCATTTCTTCAAAATCATATTTTGGGAACAGTTCGCAGG
>ML785783.1:664521-733098 GCA_009831015.1 Picea engelmannii | reverse complement strand
ATTGGAACAACTCAAGAGCATCGGAGCAGAGAAAGGAACAACAGAGACTAAAGGAAAGCGTTCATAAGGTATGTACTCCATCCATTTCTCTTAGTTCCATTCAATAGCTAGATCTAGGGAAAGATTAGTATTCTGTCACGTTTTGTTCCAGATCTAGGTGGATCTTGGGGAGATTGGTTAGTGTCCGCACCTACGAATTTATCCATAAACAGTTAGTATCCTATGATCGTGGTAGGTTGGCTCATGATGAGTTCCCCCGTTCTTTATGAAAAAAGGTTTTTGTTGTGTATCTTTATTTATTTGTATCTTTTCTTGATAAATATTTGAATTGTCTTTTCCCAAAAATACCATTATCTTGGTTTGGTGGCCAGATGATGATAATGCCACTCACTATATTATAACTTAAGTGAACAAGCCAGCTCGTGATGAGACCTCTTGTCCTTTGAAAAAAGAAAATGTCAAAGGCCATTGCCCTGGTGTGGTAGCATTAATGGGAATGTCACTTAGGTTAGTATCCTATGATTTTGGTAGGTTGGCTCATGATGAGACCCCCCATTCTTTATGGGAAAATTTTATTATATATATATATATATATATATGTATTTTGGTTTTTGGTTTTTTTTTTTAAAGGAGGCTCATCTACTCCTTAAGAGTAAGGGATGGTATAAGGAAGTGTAAAGATGCCAAGTAAAAGTGTGTTGAAGACTCCTTATAATATAGAGGTAGAATATCATTCACGTATATTTGTATATATAAGGGAAATAAACAACTTATGGTGGTGATTGATTATGAACAAGGTTTAAGATATTTCGGAGAGATTATTACATGAATTTTTTTTTTTTATAACGTGTGTGGGACCATCCACAAAATAATGACAGATCGTTGTAATAATGATTAGAGGGAGTGCTAGTGAAAATGATTTGATGAAAGCCACACTTACGAAGGAATGGATAGTGTTTGAATGGTAAAGAAGGGAACGACAATAACGTGAAAAGGAACAACAGTTGTCCTTGTTCAAAAGGAATAGCAGGTGCGCGAAAAGGAACAATAGTTGTTCAGTTCAAAAATGAAACAAAAGGTGCGCCAAAAAGGGAACAACTGTTGTTCTGTTTCAAAAAGGAACAACAAGCACACTAGAAGGAACAACAGGTGGGCGAGAAAGGAACAACATGTGTGTAAAAAGGAACAACAGTTGTTCCGTTCAAAAAGGAAACAATAGGCACACGAGAAAGGGAACAACAGTTGTTCCATTCAAAAAGGAACAACAGGCACGCGAGAAAGGAACAACATCATCATGAACATGTAAAAGACAGAGTCCGTATGATAAAACAAAATGGGAGTATGGAATAGAAGAAGGTGTTAATTGTAGTTATCTTTCCTGATTCTTGTTTCCTAGATGAATTTTTATAAAACAAAGAAAAAAAATAACCACTCAGTTGGAAAACTATGTACAATATGTACAATATAAATATAATACATCATTTATGGAGTTGGGGTGGTTGGGTTACCTTTCCAGCTAGCCAAAATCTGCACCGTAGGGTCTTTACTTACTTCTTGATAGAAAGAATCTTTTGAAGGTCGCTGGTGGTAAAGTCGCAGCTAGTGTCCATTGACCAGGAAGGGTGATCCAAACCCATCGATGGTTCTCAAAGTAACCTTTCCATTATCGTGGACTTCAATAATTTCATACGGCCCTAGCCATCATGTCTGTAATTTCCCAGGAAAGTCTTGAAATTTGGAATCATATAGGATCACCTAGTCGCCTTTCTTGAATGATTTCTTCTTGATATGCTTGTCATGCCAGGTTTCTCTCTGTTGTTGGATAACAGCTGTGTGCTCCACAACAGACATGCATTCTTCATCCAATTCGTTGAGTTGTTGAAGGCATCATTTATGTGCTTCTGTAAGATTTAGTCCAATTTCCTGGTCCATTCTTAGGGTCTTGATCTTGAATTCTATTGGGAAGATGGGTTATTTACCATAGACTAGATGGTAAGGATACTAGCCAGTGGTGTTATGCCAGGTTGTACGATAATCCCATAAGGCATTTTGGAGCTCAGTATCCCAATTCTATCGGTTTGTTGAGACAGTCTTTGTTAGAATTGCCTCTAAGACCTTATTGGTGCTCTCTACTTGCCCGTTTTCTTGTGGGTGGTATGGAGAGGTAACTCTGTGCTTGATGTGATAGTTGTCCAGGATGGAAGTGATTCTATAGCCTGTAAATTGTGACCCTCCATCAATAATTATTTCTCTGGGTAGTCCATACCGTACAAACAATTTGAAAAGGAATTTGATGACTACTTCTTCTGTTGCATTTAGTAAAGATTCTGCCTCTACCCATTTGGTCATGTAGTCCATTGCAATGAGAATATAGGATTTTTTATTTGACTTTGGATTAAAGGGGTCGACGAAGTCCAGTGCCCATCTTTCAAATGGTTCTATGACTAGTTGTGTTTTTAAGGGCATTTCATCAGCCTGACCTGGTTTCCCCATCCACTAACAGTTGTCACATGTCTGGACATATTTCTTAGCATCTTTGAATATTGAGGGCCAATAATATCCCATCTGTAAGATTTTGTGTCCAGTCTTGCGGTCTGCAAAATGACCCCCATAGGGCTCATCATGTCATGCTTTCAGTATGTCATAGATTTCGTCCTCTCGTACACATCGTCGGATCTGGAGATCAACTCCTGTGTGGAAAAGATATCCACTGATCCAATTGAATCGTGCACTATGCTAGACGATCAATCATATTTCCTTTGATGATAAATGTGTCGGTAATATTCCCGCTGCTAGACAGTTTGCTACATTAATGTACCAAGGTGGTTTTGTGTCGACAACAAACAAATGCTCATCTGGGAACATGGATGATTTTAAGGATGGAAATTTATTTTTAAATGTAGAAACCTTGGTGAATATTACTAATCCTTCATATGTCAACTATAAATTTTTGGCGATATTTTTGTAAAAATATTCAAATTTCTATGTATTTTATATAGTTTTTATAAAATTTTGGCGATTTTTAAGGTAAAATAGTTTTATCCTATAGAATTTTCGGCGAATTATTTTTAAAATAGCGAATCTCATTTTTGGAAAAAACATGGAAAATTAGCCCATGAGAAAAATTTATCCCCTAAAATCATCCCTATCTGGGAATTGATTCTCAGTTGTTAATGATTCATATGTTTTTGCGATGCGGGACAGGAAGTCTGTGACAATCTTTTCTCTCCAAGGTCGATCTTTGATGGTGATATCAAATTCTTGCAATAATAACAACCATCGAGTGACCCATCCATTAGTAATTGGTTTATTAGCTAGATATCTAATGGCAGAATGATCAGTATATAGGATAACTGGATAGCCTGTTATATAATGACGAAATTGACTGATGGCATGTATAACCGCTAAGACATCTTTCTTTGTTACTGTATAATTAAGTTCGGCTGGAGTTAGATTCTTTCTAATGAAATAAATGGCATAGGGTTTGTTTTCTTCTCCTTGTCCCTGAACAACGCCTATGGCAATGTCTGAGGCGTCGGTGGAAATTTGAAATGGTATTTTCCAATTAGGTCCCCTCAACACTAGCGTTGTTGAGATTAGTTTCTTAAGTTCTGCAAAAGCCACATCACATTTGTCAGACCATTGAAATTCTACATTGCCTGTCAAAGCATGTAAAGGCACAATGGTTTTTGAAAAATTTGGCATAAATCTATGATAGTATCCTGAAGCACCAAGGAAAATACGTACCTCAGTTTGTGTGTGTGGAGTAGGTAGATTAAGAATTACCTCAATTTTTGTTGGGTCTACTCTAATTCCATCTGCAGAAATGTAATTCCCTAATACCACACCTTATGTCATCATCATGTGACATTTTTCATGGCTTAAACATAACCTAGTAGCGATGCACCATTCTAATACCTTCTCCAGATTATTCAAGGCTTGATCGAAGTCATTGCCATATGGGGTGAAATAATCCATGTAGACTTCAATCCCTTCGCTAATCAGATCACTGAATATGCTCAGAATGGCCCTTTGGAATGTAGTTAGAGAATTACAAAGTCCGAAGGGAAATACTTTGTAGGCAAAGGTACCCCGGGGACATGTGAATGTCGTTTTATCTTGATCTTCTGGGGTAATCTGGATCTGATTGTAGCCGTTGAAACCATCTAGGAAAGAGAAGAATTTCTTCCCTGCCAAGGTATCCAAGACCTGATCAATGAAAGGTAATGGAAAATAATATTTTTGAGTATCTTTGTTTAGTTCAATGTAATCAACACAGATTCGCCACTTCCCATTTTTCTTTGGGACGATGACTAATGGGTAAACCCATCGACTATCTGAGATAGGGTATATAAAATTTGCGTCCAACAACTTTTGTAGCTCTTCTTTAACAATGTCTCTGAGGTGGGGGTTCAGTATTCTTTGCGGTTATCGGATAGGTCGGGCGTCTTTCTCAATATAAATGTGGTGTGTGCAGAGTTGTGGATCAATACCTTTCATAGAGTACTCCCAGGAAAAAGCTTGCTGGAATTTAGAGAGAGTTTGGATTAGCTTTTGTTGTTGTTTCTCATCTAGGTTGGCATTGATGTTCAGAGACTTCCCTGGTGTGATCTCAATGGATTTTCTATTATGAACAGTGGTAGTTAGAATTTTTTTTTCCATTAAATCTTCCAGCGGGTCTCCCTGTGCTTCACAGTCTAGAATAACTTGGAGAATCTGGCATGTTGGGTTACTTATAGCGGTTGTGTTGTTAATAAACCCACTAATTACATCATCCTCTAACTGATTCTTTTTCTTGAGTGCTTCTTCCATCGTGAGTGGGTCATGTAGATCCTTCTTGGGATATCGTGGTGGTGTAAATTGAGGGTGTACGACCGTTGGACTAGGTTTGGCTGGAGGATATAAGATGAGATTCCTTGTAACCCCTCCTCTATCAATCATCATTGTACCCGATCGACAGCCTATGTACACATCATATTTCGTGAGCCATGGTCTGCCCAATATCAATGGATGCCCTTCAAGTCCACTTCTTGGGTTGATGATGAGAAAAATTGTGGGATATTCCCAAGAATCAACTGAAATGGCTATATCATGTAGTGTGCCGAGTGGTTTGACCACTAATTGACCGGCCAATTGCAACATAATCGGGGTTGGGTCAAAAGAGTGAAGACCTAGGGTATTGAAGATTTCTATAGTCAGAATATTGATGACCGCCCCCAAATCAACTAGGGTATTTGGAAAGGAACAACCTTGAATATGAACTGTTACTATGGGGTTCCCCGGATCTGCATATTTAACTGGTGTTTCTCTACCCAAAATTAGATTAGATAAGGCTCCTACTACATGAACTGTTGATAATGAATTTTTTGTTTTTCTGATGGGCTTCCTCCCACATAGCTCCTTGATTGTCTTTGCATAGATCGATATGTCTTGCACGGCTTGCATGAGTGGAATTTTGATGTATAAATTCCTAAGTTACCCTACAATGTCGAAGTCAATATATACGGTGGGTTTCCATATCATCAGTCTTTCAGGGAATGGAGGGGAGGGAATTGCATCCTTATCAGAGTCTTGTGATTCGACTATTACCACAGTCGAGGGTGTTATTGATGGTTGTTTTTCATTCCCTTGTTCTTGGGGAATGTCATTTTGTTCAAGAGAGATGACGCACCCCAATCTTAACCGAAGTTCATTGCACCCTACTGGATTGATTTCCCCTTCTCCACTTTCCATAATCTGGATGAGCTGAGCTGGTCTGTTATTGGGATTTGGGTGGGGTTGGGTAGGTAATTGAGGGCTCAATTGTGATTGGGGCAATGGGAGTGGAGTTTGTAACGAAGGTTGGGTTTGAGAGGTCATCCCCATAGGTTGGTTATTCATCCCCATGGAGCGCTGCTAGTTCTGGTTCCAATTTGGTTTTTGGGCAGTCGAGTTAGGGCATTGTGGAGGGTAGGTATTATTCAAATTTTGCTAGGATGAGGTGGGGTATTGTGAATTTGGCCAATTGGAACTTGTAGTTGGTTGGTTTTGCTAGTTGGGGTTTATGGCAGGCTGGTTTGGCCAGGTAGGAATTGCAAGTGGGTATTGTTGGGGCTGCCAGTTCTAATTAGTAAATGGCTGACCCTGCCATGTGCTGCAAAAATTATGTTGTTGATTATACTGTCCAAGATTATGTTGTTGATTGTACTATCTAGGAAAGAAAGAGGAAGGGTCCTGAAATGTACTTTGAGGATGGGACTGCCACTGACGGCGTTGATCCATCATATATAATGGTTTTGTTTCCTCTTCTGCTTCTTTGAATACAACTTTCAATCCAGGGAGTGATGAGCATTCCTCTGTGTCATGATCCTTAGCGCAAATAGTGCAAACCCGAACTATATCCAAGGGGCATTCCCTTGGACCATGTTTCTTTCTACACCTATGGTAAAATATTTCCAAGGTCTGCTCTGCCTCTACCTTTTTTAGTTTGGCCTTCAATACATCCAATTGTGTAGTCAGAGTGCTCAAAATATCTATTTTAAAGTTTTCTAGGAGATTACCGACTTTAGCTTGCATAACACCCCCACTGGAGATATTTTTGTTTCTTGTGAGGGACGTCTGCATTCCTGATATGGTCCATGTACTTCCACGTGAGCACCTGATACACAATAGAACAATATCTTCATAAGTTTCTTGATAAATGTCACCTTTCCCCATTGCATTCAATGTTTCTACCCATTCACCTCTCATGCCTTTGATCAGAGTTTCTTTGAGTACTTCACCTGGTAATGTACCATAGGGTGATCTTTGCAAATTATACTGAAATCTTTCGACATATTCTTCTAATGATTCATTTTCTTTCACAATCATTTGAAAGATTTCATCTTTTAGGTCTTTGGTTCTGCAATAATCCTCATATTTTAACAAGAAGGTTTCTTTCATCTAGTCCCATGAATTGATGGTTCCACCTCCCAATCCCATGAACAAGCGTAGGGTTGCTCCCTTCAAGGTAGAGGGGAATAGTTTTATTTTTTGTTATTCAGAGGTGTAATCATACCCTCTACATAGGACATCAA
This sequence comes from Picea engelmannii, assembly GCA_009831015.1. Lineage (NCBI taxonomy): Eukaryota > Viridiplantae > Streptophyta > Pinopsida > Pinales > Pinaceae > Picea > Picea engelmannii. Next base: position 726,043 of record ML785783.1, on the reverse strand, counting down.
ATTCAAATAGGAATGCATCCGGGTCTTCTAAAATCAGTCCATGGAAGGTTGGCAGGTTTCGTAAGGGAATTTCTCTGATGGGGGCATTGGAAATTGGATTGACTATTGGATACTCTGGCGTGGAGGTCTGGGTTTGTTGTTGATTTGGTTGTGCCATTTGATCGAAAATGTGCCAAAAAATTCCTAATTTGTTTCTAGTTTTTGGCTTATTTCTATTTATGAGGGATCTCAAGGTCTTCTTCATTTCGTGCAGTAGATGGTTGTCCCTCTGTTTCTTCCAAGTGCTCTAGTTTTCCAAGAGGGTCTCCTGTTTCAAAGAGAAATTCCTCCTGTGTTGTGTCGTCTGGAAAAGACATTTCAATGTCAGGAAAGTCTTCAGTTGGTTTTGAAGAGGAGGTTGGTTCTGGTTCTTTTTCCAGATTATGTCCATCTCTATTAGTTAAGGTTCCTAAATTCCCCAAAACCTGAGCTATTTCTATCTCATAGCTCTTCAAAAAGTGTCTTGTCAGGTGCTCTGCTATAGGTTGGGTGTCTCCCTGATTATCCTTTTGTGTTGTCTTCTCAGCTTGCTCAATTGCTTGAACATTTTCCTGTAAAGGATTTTTTATGAAATTCTGAAGTGCCTCAGGGTTCTCTGTTGCATCCTGAACTGCTTCATTTGTTTCCTGGGTTTGTTTGCTTCTCCTCCTTGTCCTGGCGGGGGATATAAGAGAAACCATTTTTCTCTTCTTTCTTTTTGTTAATTCTTGTGTCTGTGAGGTCTGGGCCTCAGTGATTTGAGCAGGTTTTGCTTCAACTTTGATTTGAGGTGGTGGAATTTCTCTTTGGGTGGTGGTCGCCTGCTCCAGTTGTGGAGGTATATTGGTCTCAATCAAATTCTCCCAAGTCAACTGAGTTTGACTCAATGCTTTATCCACTATTAGTTTTACTAATCTGTGGTGGCTAATGACAGTAACAGGATCCTTGGAATTTTGTGTTCTTAATGCAACTTCATGTAGTCTAGTATGCAGGAAGAAAGGTAGATCAAGTACTAACTGTTTCTTCAAGGCTGCTAGCAATTTGAGATGACATGGTCAAATTACATCATATTGTCCATCGCAGGTGATGTAGCACTGAACTATCCCCACCAATTCCTTCCACGGTTCAATGAGGGTACTGAAATTAAGTCCCTTTCCTTTTTTATCCAATTCTTCCCCAGGTTCTGTGAAACATTCCACAGCTTCCCTCAGCTTTGTGTATTTCCTTGTCCATTGAATGCCTATTTTAGGGAGGCCTGTGACTTCTGCTATAATTTTTGGGGTAACTGATATTTGTATGCACTGCACCGTAGAGATTTCTCCTTGCAGGTTTTGAAAGAATTTGAGCGTGACGTTTGTGTCATAACCTTGCAAGCGACTGAAGTACTCGGTCCACCCTAGGCGATGTAGGATTTCTCTTGCCTGTTCTGTAACCTAGAGTAATGTTGGCTCTCTGCACACACTTCTGCCACCCATATTTCTATGAGAAAGAAGGAACGACTATCGTTCCTGTTTACAAATTTGGTTAGACCAACTTTGGATAAGAAGATGCTAGAAATTGAAAATATCAGTAACAACGAATGTATAAATACGTGGGTTTTTTATTTATTGCAATCATTACATCTAGTCGGGAAGTGTGTCGAGAATCCCCCTCATTAATGTAAAGGTCATCCTCAACCATCAGTGTAGGTGGAAGAAATGAGTGCATTTATTTTCAGGTGAGAGGTAATGATTGCATTGACATTGCCGGTAGGGGATAACCATATATTATTTTCAAAAAGACACATGCTACCGAAAATCATTTAAATGATAGTCGTTTGATGTGTGGAATTTGTAAAGTTATTACACCTATGTGCAAAAAAAATGATTTATGAAGAAATCAATCAAAACTAAATTAAATCTGTTCATTTTTATTTTTTTTAATAGTCCACATAACATAATATTGTTACTTTTCCAGGTGATTGAGTATAACTGATATGATAGCCTCATTATTTGAGTAAAGGAGATCTAGATACAGGCAGAAACTTGGTATTTTGAAATAATCTTCCATACCATAGGCAGAGCCATTGCTGCTGGCAGGCGTCCATAGCCTTGGCAGGGTTTCCTTTTAACCCTTATATGAGCCTTTATCCTTAATACACATGCGAATCATCCTTTTCCAAAAAGACCATTATCCTAGTTTGGTAGCCAGATGATGATAATGCCACTCACTAGACTGTAACTTAAGTGAACAAGCCATCTCATGATGATACCTCTTGTCCTTTGACAAAACAAAATGTCAAAGGCCATTACCCTAGTGTGGTAGCCATAGTGGGAATGTCACTTACGTTAGTATCCTATGATTGTGGTAGGTTGGCTCATGATGAGACCCCTCGTTCTTTATGAAAAAAGGTTTTTGTTGTGTATATTTATTTATTTGTATCTTTTCTTGATAAATATTTGAATTGTCTTTTCCAAAAGAAACCATTATCCTGGTTTGGTGGCCAGATGATGATAATACCACTCACTAGATTATAACTTAAGTGTACAAGCCAGCTCGTGATGAGACCTCTTTTCCTTTGACAAAAGAAAATGTCAAAGGACATTGCCTTGGTGTGGTAGCCATAATGGGAATGTCACTTAGGTTACTATCCTATGATCGTGGTACGTTGGCTCATGATGAGACCCCCCGTTCTTTATGGGAAAATTTTATTATATATATATATATATATATATATATATATATATATGTATGTANTTATTTGTTTTTTTTTTTTTTTAAGGAGGCTAATCTACTCCTTAAGAGTAAGGGATGGTATAAGGAAGTGTAAAGATGCCAAGTAAAAGTGTGCTAAAGACTCCTTATAATATAGAGGCAGAATATCATTCAGGTATATTTGTATATATAAGGGAAATAAACAACTTATGGTGGTGATTGATTATGAACAAGGTTTAAGATATTTCAGAGAGATTATTCCACGAATATTTATTTTTTGATAAGGCGTGTGGGACCATCCAAAAAATAATGACAGATCATTATAATGATGATTAGAGGTAGTGTTGGTGAAAATTATTTGATGAAAGCTGCACTTAAGGAGGAATGGCTAGTGTTTGAATGGTAAAGGGAACGACAATCACGCGAATAGGAACAACAGTGGTTCTTGTTCAAACGAAACAACAGGTGCGCGAAAAGGAACAACAGTTGTTCGATTAAAAAAGGAAACAATAGGGGTGCAAGAAAGGGGACAACAGTTGTTCTGTTTCAAAAAGGAACAACAAGCACGTGAGAAGGAACAACAGGCACGCGAGAAGGGAACAACAGGTGCACAAAAAGGAACAACAGTTGCACAAAAAGGAACAACAATTGTTCTGTTCAAAAATGAAACAAAGGCATGCGAGAAAGGGAACAACAGTTGTTCCATTCAAAAAGGAAAAATAGGCGCACGAGAAAGGAACAACATCATCATGAACATGTAAAAGATAGAGTCTGTATGATAAAACAAAATGGGAGTATGGAACAGAAGAAGGTGTTAATTGTAGTTATCTTTCCTGATTCTTGTTTCCTAGATGACTTTTTATAAAACAAAGAAAAAAACCGACCACTCAGTTGGAAAACTATGTACAATATGTACAATATAAACAGAATACATCATTTATGGAGTTATGGTGGCTGGGTTACCTTCCCATCCAACCAAAATCAGCACCGTAGGGTCTTTACTTACTTCTTGATAGAAAAAATCTTTTGAAGGTGGCTGGTGGTAAAGTCGCAGCCGGTGTACATTGACTAGAAAGGGTGATCCAAACCCATCGATGGTGCTCAAAGTAACCGTTCCATTATCATGGAATTCATTAATTTCATATGGCCCTAGCCATCGTGTCTATAATTTCCCAGGAAAGTCCTGAAATCTGGAATCATAGAGGAGTGCCTAGTCGCCTTTCTTGAATGATTTCTTCTTGATATGCTTGTTGTGCCAAGTTGATCTCTATCATTGGATAACATCTGTGTACTCCACAACAGACATGAATGATTCATCCAATTCGTTGAGTTGTTGAAGGCATCGTTTATGTGCTTCTGTAAGATTTAGTCCAATTTCCTGGGCCATTCTTAGGGTCTTGATCTCGAATTATATTGGGAAGATGGGTTCTTTACCATAGAATAGATGGTAAGGAGAGTAGCCAGTGGTGTTAAGACAGGTTGTGCAATAATCCCATAAGGCATTTGGGAGCTCAGTAGGCCAATTTTGTCGTTTTGTTGAGACAATCTTTGTCAGGATTGCCTCTAGGACCTTATTGGTGCTTTCTACTTGCTCATTTTCTTATGGGTGGTATGAAGAGGTAACTCTGTGCTTGATGTGATAGTTGTCCAGGGTGGCGGTGATTCTATGGCCCGTTAATTGTGACCCTCCATCAGTAATTATTTCTTTGGGTAGTCCATACCGTACAAACAATTTGAAAAGGAATTTGATGACTACTTCTTCTGTTGCATTTTGTAAATCTTCTGCCTCTACCCATTTGGTCATGTAGTCCATTTCAACGAGAATATAGGATTTTTTATTTGACTTTGGATTAAAGGGGCCGACGAAGTCCAGCACCCATATTTCAAATGGTTCTATGACTAGATGTGTTTTCAAGGGCATTTCATCAGCCTGATCTAGTTTCCCCATCCGTTGACAGCTATCACATGTCTGGACATATTTATTGGCATATCTAAATATTGAGGGCTAATAATAGCCCATTTGTAAGATTTTGTGTCCAGTCCTACGGTCTGCAAAATTCCCCCCACAAGGCTCATCATGTCTTGCTTTCAGTATGTCATATATTTTGTCCTCTCGTACACATCACCAGGTCTGGAGATCAACTCCTGTGTGGAAAAGATATCCATTGATCCAAGTGAATCGTGCGCTATGTTGGATGATCAGTCGTCTTTCCTTTGATGATAAATGTGTCGTTAATATTCCCGCTGCTAGATAGTTTGCTACATCAGCGTACCAAGGTGGTTTTGTGTCGACAACAAACAAATGCTCATCCGAGAATTGATCCTCAGTTGTTAACGAGTTGTCTGTTTTTGGGATGCGGGACATGAAGTTTGCGACAAGATTTTCTCTCCCAGGTCGATATTTGATGGTGAAATCAAATTCCTGCAATAATAACAACCATCAAGTGACCCATCCATTAGTTATTGGTTTATTAGCTAGATATCTAGTGGCAGAATGATCAGTATATAGGATAACTGGATAGCCTGTTATATAATGACGAAATTTATTGATGGCATGTATAACAACTAAGAACTCTTTCTTTGTTACTGTATAATTAAGTTCGGCTGGAGTTATATTCTTGCTAATGAAATAAATGGTGTAGGGTTTCTTTTCTTCTCCCTGTCCCAGAACAACGCCTATGGCAATGTCTGAGGCGTCGGTGGAAATTTGAAATGGTATTTTCCAATTAGGCCCCCTCAACACTGGCGTTGTTGAGATCCGTTTCTGGAGTCCTGCAAAAGACACATCGCATTTGTCAGACCATTGGAATTCTACATTACCTGTCAAAGCATGTAAAGGCACAACAGTTTTTGAAAAATTTGGCATAAATCTGCAATAGTATCCTGAAGCACCAAGGAAACTACGTACCTCAGTTTGTGTCTGTGGAGTAGGTAGATTAAGAATTACCTCAATTTTTGTTTGGTCTACTCTAATTCCATCTATAGAAATGTAATTCCTTAATACCACACCTTCTGTCATCATCATGTGACATTTTTCGTGCCTTAAACATAACCTGGTAGTGATGCACCATTCCAATACCTTCTCCAGATTATTCAAGGCTTGATTGAAGTCATCATCGTATGGGGTGAAATCATTCATGTCAACTTCAATCCCTTCACTAATCAGATCACTGAATATGCTCAGAATGGCCCTTTGGAATGTAGATGGAGCGTTACAAAGTCCGAAGGGAAATAATTTGTAGGCAAAGGTACCCCAGGGACATGTGAATGTTGTTTTATCTTGATCTTCTGTGGTAATCTGGATCTAATTGTAGCTGCTGAAACTATCTAGGAAAGAGAAGAATTTCTTTCCTGCCAAGGTATCCAGGACCTGATCAATGAAAGGTAATGGAAAATGATCTTTTTGAGTAGCTTTATTTAGTTCCCTGTAATCAACGCAGATTCACCACTTCCCTTTTTTCTTTGGGACGATGACTAATGGGGAAACCCATCGACTATCTGAGATAGGGTATATAAAATCTGCGTCCAACAACTTTTGTAGCTCTTATTTAACAATGTCTCTGAGGTGGGGGTTCAGTCTTCTTTGTGGTTGTCAAATAGGTCGGGTATCTTTCTCAATATAAATGTGGTATGTGCAGAGTTGTGGATCACTACCTTTCATATCAGAGTACTCCCAGGCAAAAGCTTACTGGAATTTAGAGAGAGTTTGGATTAGCTTTTGTTGTTGTTGGTATTCTAGGTTGGCATTGATGTTCAGAGACTTCCCTGGTGCGATCTCAATGGATTTGTTGTTGTGAACAATGGTAGTCATAATTTTTTGTTCCATTAAATCTTCCAACGGTTCTCCCTGTGCTTCACAGTCTAGAACAACTTGGAGAATCTAGCATGTTGGGTTACTTACAACAATTGGGTTGTTAATAAACCCACTGATTACATCATCCTCTAACTAATTCTTGTGCTTGAGGTCTTCTTCCATCGTGAGTGGGGCACGCAGATCCCTTTGGGGATATCGTGGTGGTGGCAATTGTGGGTGTACGATCGTTGGACTAGGTTTGGTTGGAGGATATAAGATGAGATTCCTTGTAACCCCTCCTCTAGCAATCATCATTGTACCGGATCGAAATCCTATGTACGCATCATCTTTCACGAGGCATGGTCTACCCAATGTCAAAGGATGCCCTTCAAGTCCACTTCTTGGGTTGATGATGAGAAAATTTGTGGGATATTCCCAAGAATCAACTGAAATGGCTATATCATGTAGTGTGTCGAGTGATTTGACCATTGATCGATCGACCAATTGCAACATAATTGGGGTTGGGTCGAAAGAGTGAAGACCCAGGGTATTACAGGTTTCCATAGTTAGAATATTGATGGACGCCCCCAAATCAACTAGGGTATTTAGAAAGGAACAACCCTGAATATGAACTGTTACTATGGGGTTCCCCGAATCTGCATATTTAACTAGTGTTTCTCTACCCAAAATCAGATCAGATAAGGCTCCCACTACATGAACTGTTGATGATGAATTTTTTATTTTTCTGATGGGCTTCCTCCCACATAGCTCCTTTATTGTCTTTGCATAGATCGGTATGTCTTGCAGGGCTTGCAGGAGTGGAATTTTGATGTATAAATTCATGAGTTCCCCTACAATGTCGAAGTCAGGATATACGGTGGGTTTCGCTATCATCAATCTTTTAGGGAATGGAGGGGAGGGAATTGCATCCTTATCAGAGTCTTGTGATTCTACCGTGTTCCTCCCTTTCCTAATTTCTTCTGTTATTACCATAGTCGAGGGTGTTATTGTTGGTTGTTTTTCATTCCCTTGTTCTTGGGGAACGTCATTTTGTTTGGGAGAGATGATGTGCCCCGATATTAACCGAAGTTCATTGCACCCTACTGGATTGATTTCCCCTTCTCCACTTTCCATAATATAGATGAGCTAAGTTGGTCTGTTATTGGGATTCGGGTGGGGTTGGGCAGGTAATTGAGGGCACAATTGTGATTGGGCCAATGGGAGTGGAGTTTGTAACGGAGGTTGGGTTTGAGAGGTCATCCCCATAGGTTGGTTATTCATCCCCATGGGGTGCTGCCAGTTCTGGTTCTAATTTGGGTTTTGGGTAGTCGAGTTAGGCTATTGTGGAGGGTAGGTATTATTAGAATTTTTCCAGGATGAGGTGGGTTTTTTGGGAATTTGGCCAATTGGAACTTGTAGTTGGTTGATTTTTCCCATTGGGGTTTGTGGCAGGCCAGTTTGGCCAGGTAGGAATTGTAGGTGGGTACTATTGGGGCTGCCAGTTCTGATTAGTAAATGGGTGACCCTGCCATGTGCTGCCAAAATTCTGTTGTTGATTATACTATACAGGATTATGTTGTTGATTGTACTATCCAGGAAAGAAAGAGGAAGGGTCCTCAAATGTATTTTGAGGTCGGGACTACCACTGACGGTGCTGAGCCATCATATATAATGGTTTTGTTTCCTCTTCTACTTCTTTCAATACAACTTTCAATCCAGGGAGTGATGGGCATTCCTCTGTGTCATGATCCTTGGCACAAATAGCGCAAACCCGAACTATATCCAAGGGGAATTCCCTTGGACCATGTTTCTTTTTGCACCTGTGGAAAAATATAGCCAGTGTCTACTCTGCCTCTACCTTTTTTTGTTTGGCCTTCAATACATCCAATTGTGTAGTCAGAGTGCTCAAAATATTTGTTTTAAATTTTTCTAGGATATTACCGACTTCAACTCGCATAACAACCCCGCTAGAGATATTGTTATTTTTTTTGAGGGGTGTCCGCATTACTGATTTGGTCCATGTACTTCCTCGTGAGCACCTGATACACAATAGAACAATATCTTCATAAGTTTCCTGATATGTCACCTTTCCCCATTAAATTCAATGTTTCTACCCATTCATCTCTCATGCCTTTGATCAGAGTTTCTTTGAGTACTTCACCTGGTAATGTACCATAGGTTGATATTTGCAAATTATACTGAAATCTTTCGACATATTCTTCTAATGATTCATTTTCTTTCGCAGTCATTTGAAAGATTTCATCTTTTAGGTCTCTAGTTTTGCAATAATCCTGATATTTTAACAAGAAGGTTTATTTCATCTGGTCCCCTGAATTGATGGTTCCACCTCCCAATCCCATGAACCAGCGTAGGGTTTCTCCCTTCAAGGTAGAGGGGAATAGTTTTAATTTTGGGGGTTCAGAGGTGTAATCATACCCTCTACATAGGACATCAAATTCAAATAGGAATGCATCCGGGTCTTCTGAAATCAGTCCATGGAAGGTTGGCAGGTTTTTTAAGGGGATTTCTTTCATGGGGGCATTGGCAATTGGATTGACTATTGGATACTCCAGCGTGGAGGTCTGGGGTTGTTGTTGATTTGGTTGTGCCATTTGATCGAAAATGTGCCAAAAATTTTCAGGAGGTTCTTGATCTGGGTATTCTATTTGAAATTGTTGATTATTTGGTCTTCCAAGGAATTTGACTGCACTCCCTTTATATGGGATTTCAGATATGCCTTCTTCTTTCGCAAAAGACTCAGGATCAGGTGGTGGTGGTGGTGGGTATGCCTTGGAAACCCTGCTAGTTTCTCCTATTCCCTCCTCCATATTATTAGAGCTTCCCTCTTCTAAGGGGTTGAGCGGTGGGAGATCTGTATTCTGAAAGCTCTGCTTTGTCCCTTCAGTTTTTCTATGAATCTCAACATGGGCCATAGTTGGTGAAACTACTGCCTGAGGGATTTCGGTGGGTCCTTTCCTAGGTCCAACTGAAGCTTGAGATTCACCCTTTTTTATTCTTTTGTCTATGAAAGTTCTTCTTCCAGGGATCACTGAACCCTGGGTTTTGGTAATTTTTGGTGGGGGTTTTGGTTTTTCAAGATCCTTTTTTCTAGTCACACACACTTCACACAACAACAAGACAAATTTCAACAAAAGAAAGCACCTATGAAGACTCTTAAGTGTCAACTGGAGGTAAGAGTTGGCATAAGCATTTTACTTATTACCTGCATAGGTTCTTACCTTCCGTCTTCAATACGTGGTCCTCTAGAGACACAACCTATTCTACCTTTGACATTCTCCCCGACAACGGCGCCAAAATGTTGGTGTCTAAAGATGTCCTAAAAACAACCGTAGTTTAACATTAATTTATCAACATGGAGATTCGTCTTTTATCTCAATAATATCATCAAAGTCTATGCAGGTAGCCTAAAATCGTGTAGCTAAACCAAATCCGAGTTCACCAATAATCAACTTCCTCAAACGTTCACCAAAGACTCTAAGAACTAAATGGAATTGAAATCTGATTACTAAGATGCTGTAAAATGGAAAGGAATTAATTAATCTATTGAATTCACTTAACTAGAAAGCAGTAATTGAATCTAAGTAAGGACTTGCAAAATTAACTATCAATTATAAATTCTGATTACTAGAAAGGAAATAACGAATTACTCTATCTACGGAAAGAAACAACAATTATAATCTAATTGGAAGGGATAACTAATGTCACTTTCCTGAAAGGAACAACTATTGTAACTTTAACCGAAAGGAACAACTATTGTAACTTTAACCGAAAGGAACAACAATCGTAAATCTAAGGAAAAGGAACAGCTTGGATGAAAATGTGAGGAATTGTCAAGCAACAACTTCAGAAATGGAAATCATAACGGTAATCATTAATAACTGATAGAAATGTCGGTCTTCTATATGCAAACAATCTTAAAATCATTGACACACTTATGCATTTATCCTTGGCTATTGTAAAAGAGATCTGAATCACAAAATAGAAATCAAACTTCGAACTGATACAATTACAGAACAAGACAATAGCTCCTTCAGACTGGGCCCTCGGTCTTTAGAAGTACTACTACGAGAAACTCAGAGCACAGAAATGATAAAAACACTCAAAAATTTCATTGATTCCATGGCTGGTAAAACATTTACAAAAACTGCTTGCGCAAAGCAATTCTGAGTCTAAATATTTGAATGTGTTTTTTTCTCCTTTTTCTGGATCTATTACCCCCTTCTTATTACAATAGTTTGGGTAAATCAAGCTATCCTGAGGATCGAAAGATCCTCAAGATTGCTTTACTATTATAAAATTCCAATATAAAAAATGCATTATCTTCAAACTGCTTTGTGCCTAAAAAGTCTTCAACCTCCAATAGTTTACGCATAACCAAAATCTCTTTGGTTATCTTTGGCAGTTATTTATCCAATTCTGCAACAAAATCAAACCATTCCAATCATAAATTAGAATCTATTTAATAAAACTTTAATAAAAACCCTAAGAGACATATTAATCATATTCTTTCCTATCTATCCCTAACTATCTAAAGAATCAATCAAAATCATATCATGAACTATGGGAAAAAGGAAGACATTTATACCTTTTTCATAATGCAACACATGCCCCATGTGCATGTCATGTAACTAGAATGTGAGATGATGACTGAAGATGTATGTTGGTGTAGATAACTATAGTACCCAACGAGGCAGTTGATAATTGCAGATGATAGTTCTGAATGGTGAAAATACTCTGAAGGGAGGCAAGGATGCCTGTAAGAAGTGTCGATGGCTCATAGGCATTGATGGCCTCACAAATTCAGAGGTCTCCAGCTGGTATGGAAAAACTACAATAGTCGCATAGTAAAACCCACCGTAACATGATATTTGGCTAAAGTCGAATGTTATGGGGTTCAACGGAATCAAAGAGAAATGATGATTCTCTTTGTGACATCTGAGATGCCTCAATGTAAATATAATGAGAGTCAAGATATTGTCTTCCTTCTAGAAACTATGTTGAGGTCGATAGAAAGGGAGATGTGACTCCAAGAAGAAAAGGGCTTAGTAAAATCCACTGAGATGAGATCAGGTACTAACGGGTAACATGGATGAAATCAAGATGCAGTGAGACTTGAGACTTCCCTTTCTTGGGGAATTTTTAAGGATGATTGGAAGCAGCCGTAAAACTGTAGCTAGTATCCCGGGGATGACTAGATACGGGGTTAGACTATGCCATAGGCTTAACAAAATGGACAAACTCAGAGATCATGGGTACATGGAATTTGGGATACTCAGGGTTCGTGAACGATATTGAAATGGAAAAAGAGAGTGGATTCCCTAACCAAGGGAGACATGGGTTGATTTTCTGGGAAAATAAGGTCATCAAGGGTGATGACAAAAATATAAGTAAATGATGAAAACAAAGGCTTTTTACAATTACCAAATAAATAAAGAATAATTTGGGTTGATTTTATAGATATGGAAATGGGTGCCCCAGTGAAAGATGGCTTAACCTGTGAGGGCACAAGTTACAAAAGAGGATTGGTGGAGGGTGGGGGACCCATGGGTGGGTTTCTGTATGAGGTAAATGAATGGAGGAAAATTTGCAAATGGGAAAACTGATGGTGGATGAGATGGAGGGATAATGATGTTGTAGGGGTGCAGTCAATAGAACCAAGATGATGTGACCTGCTAATCCATTGGGAAGGATAGAAATATGATGAGAAGAAGTATGGGGTTCATTCTCGAAAGTGCATAAGACTATCGAGACTCCCATCCCTAGGGGATTAAATCAACATGAGTGTCAAGTGGCCAAGGGGAATTGTAAATGGGACAACTCATGGGGGGGAGAGTGATACTAGATGACAGTACCAAAAAGGAGTAGAGGTAAAGGTACTACAGAGCCATATGTAAGGACCCTAAAGGTAAATTTCAGAGGGTATGGCTGGCAGATGCAATTGATATGCAGAGGGATGAATTACATTCTAGTGTCGAACATATACCTGAAAGGGTTGTGTCGCTTGTGGAACAAGTACCTACACACATGAAAAAAAAATACCTGACATGAACAATATATGATGATAAAGAACATATGACAACTATTTGATAAAATTTTAAACATGAGCACACGTACCTAAACGTGACGTAAAACAAATGCTCCCCTGGGGCCAAGTTCGGATGATGACCCGGGGAATGTGACTGTGTAGATGGAGGGACCAAGATCTTGTAGCTGAGAACGGATCGAAACACAGAGGCTCTGGGCTCCTATAACGGAGTGTGAAAGTTTGGAAAAAGGGACTATATAGGGATGGTGGGACCACAATGCCACCTCATTTGTACCCATCATTGTAGCTGATTGGACGAGAGCATTCTGAAGATATTTGGATATTACGGGAGCACGAGTTGACCGATACGAGAGTTGCGAGAGACAAATTAGTGGTCTTATCCTCCCGCATAATGTTAAATTGGTATAATTTGGTTAGGGGGTGTACGGAGGGTTGTACATGGGTAGAAATCATCGATGATTTGGTCGATGAAAGGAGTTGGGAAGTTGTATTTGGAACAATCATGGTTGAGATCATGAAAGTCTGTGAAGACGTGAATAGTTCCCTATTTTTTGTTAACATGGACAAGGTTGGAGGCCCATGAAGTGTACACAATGGGATAAATGAATCCTGCAATGTCTAACTTATCAATTTCGGCTTTGATAGTTGCAACTTTGGATGGGTGAAGGGGGTGTTTCTTTTGATGAACTGGGGTGACATCTAGCCATGTGTCAATGTGATGTTCAACTATAGAAGGATAGAGGCCATGCATCTCTATATATGACCAGGCAAAAATATCCTGGTATTCATGAAAGAGATCTTTGTAAGCCATGAGTTCTTCAGGGGAGCATGCGGCACCAATGGTGATTTCTTTTGCTATTCTGGTTTAATGGAAATGTCAATTTTGACAGTGGGGGAGATGTTGGCCATGTTTCCATCCTCAAAACCCTCTGGGGAAGGGATAGGGTTGTTGAACCAGTCTATATTCCCCGAAGGAATAAAATCCTTGGTTTCGATTACGTAGATGGAGGCTTGGCTAGGAGGGTGAAAGGCTTCCTATGAGAAAAAAAAATGCTCGGTGATGGAGCACATTCCATGGGAAATCAGGGGTAGTGAGTTCCTCCATGATGTCTTCATCCTAATGGAAAATGAGAGAATACGGTGGATCCTAGGAGGTGACAGGGGGAACTATCAAAGTGTGATTGTCCTCAAGTGGCAAGGATGACGAAGGGATATCACATATAGGGTGTGATGTCTCACTTGACTTAAACCAAATGTCAAGATATTGTGGGAGAGAAACTATGGTGGGGGGCAAGATCTCCTGTGGGAAATTTACCGGAGAGTTGGGAGGATTTGGGGGAATATCCTTAGATAGTCGAACTGTGAACCATGGAGGGATGGGAAGTGACTCAGGTTCAATGGAGGGGATATTGACAGTATCTAGAGAGTGCATTACCAGTGGTGAGGTGATCATATGTGGTTGAATAGGGGTTGAATGATGACCTCGGTATGCAACAATAAAAGGACATCGGTATGTGAAATGTGCAAGTGAGTCACAGAGAGCACAAGGAAATATCCTTCTCTCAAGAACTAATGAAGAGACATAATGAATGTTAGTGACATGAGAAAAAGTAAGGGGTAGTGGAGGGGGATCTAGTCGAGATGTTTGCTGAATGCGAATAGCGTCTGTCGAAACTGAGGCAGAGCTGGGCAATGATGAGTGTAGTGTCCATATTCTGAGCATATGGCACAAGCAAATTTGGTTCGCAACCCTTTACTACCTATAGTGGAGGATGTAGTAGTAGCACTAGACATTCTTGGTGAAGTGGAGAGCAATGTGGGTTTCTCGATGGAGTTGGATCATATTTGAAAACTCAGGAAGATTAGGAAATCTATGGGTGGGGTGTCCCTCTTTTTCACATAGTGCACAAGGAGGTTGAACTCGAGGAGGAAGTGGAGTTGTGGGATATTTCTTCTTTCATATGCCCCAAGTCATGGTAGTTGTGCCAATAGTTGGGGGTGAGGGTGGTGTGGCAGGAGCTTGTACAAGAATTTGAATCGATATTCCCTCTATCTGGGGAGGGAGAGATGGTTGAGGAACCAGCGTGGGTGGGTGAAGATACCACACAGGGATGGAAATAAGAATGTTTGGAAGGGTAAGGGTCGCAACTACTTAGAATGCTTGGACTCCAGGTGGGAGGTAGAAGAAGGCAATTTAAGTAATGGCTTGAAGGATTGTCTCCCAAACCAGTATTTTCCCCTGGAGGGGGGGGAAATCAGGACTAAGTGGTGGAGTAGGGTACTCAAGTAATTCTTGAATAGTTCTTCAAATTGTGGAATGTTGAGGTGTGGAGAGTCCTCAGTGGGAAGAATAGTGTCTCTGATATCGATTCCATTAGAAGATGCTACACACACTTGTGATGATGGGTGTAGGAGAGGTGGTGCTCCATGGTATGCCCCCAGCAAGGATGGGTCTTTGAAATTTTCAGGACCAAGGTCAATCAGCGAATAAGCATATGATCTAGAGCATACAAGAGGAAGAATGTTATCGATGTTGGCAGAATGGTTAGGATCATAATGTGTAATTTGGTCGATGGTGACAATTTTCCCATTATGGGGGAACATCATCGTTTGAAACACAGAAGAGGATACTGCCTTCATAGCATACATCTAGCTACTTCCAAACAGGATATTGTAATCAAGTGGGGCATCAATAACTTCAATATCGATGAGGATGGTTTTTCCCCCAAGTTCAACATGGACATTTTGGAAGATCCCTTCAGGGAAGGATGGTCTACCATCATAGGTTCTCAAGGTGATGGCAGATGGTACTAGCTTAGGGGAGCCAATTTTTTTCCATACGATTTTGGAAATGATGCATGTGGATGCACCTTCATCTATGATACACCGATGAATTGTGATGTTCCTGATTTTAACTGTTATCTAAAAAGCTACCAAGGCGGGGAGGCGTGGTTCTCCGCTATCTAGATCGAAGGTGATGAGTCTAGTATCAACTGGGTCGACTACCCCAAAGGCAGAAAGCAAGAATTTCCACTCATTCAGACACACTTGGAGGACCTCCAATACAAACATGGTTGTAGGAGACTGTGTTAAGTCGTCGACTAGGCTATAATTGTGTGTTTCCCTAGCATGAGGGTTATTGACATTCTATCACAATGGAATGTGAGGTATGTGAATGTTTGGTTTAATGTTAGGACATCGAATCATCAAGGGTTGTCCGCCTGTAGCTGGAGGTGCTTCCAAGGTGGTTGGAATAGATTCAAGGGGCATGTTGTATTGATGACCATGCATTTACAAAAGAATCTCTTCTTCGCTGGTGAGGAGGATATTATGATCAACTGGATTTCCAGGGTGGATGGACCCTGTGTTCTGATACTGCCCCATTTGTGGTGGGGTAGGGTGTACTTCCTGTTGGGTCTTCATCACACCTTGGTGTGGAATAGGGTTTTGAAACAAAATCGGGGGTGGATGTTCCAAGTACTATTGTGGGGCCTCCTAAGGGGCAGGTGGTGCTAGAGGACGTGGTGCATTCATGGATTCTTTCATTCATTTTAAGTCGGAAATTTGGGGACAATGGTGAGTATAATGTCCACAATCACCAAAAAGAGCGTAAGGGAAGTTCATCTTGAGATTTTTATTATTGTTCTTCCCTTGGCGTTTGTTGTTATTTTCCCCTTGGGGGTTCTCGTTTCCTTGATTCTAGTTTCCCCCAGCGGGATGGTTTTGTTGGGGGTTATTCCCTCTTAGTCCTGGCTTATTATTGTTTCGGTTTTTCCCTTTCTTTTTTGCATTATTTGGCTGATGGGTGGGATTTTCCACATTCAACTGTTCAACATCCTAAATCTGTTGAATGGGAGAAGGATGAACAAAGTTAACGCCAGGATGTGGGTGTCCTGGTGGAGGAGCAACTGGTTGTGTCAGACCAAGAAATTAAAAATACAAATTGTTTCGTGGCAATGATCCATAGGGCACATAGGAAGGTGAAGTACTTTCACTAGTGCCTAGGTTATATGTTGAGGTAGAAGGTGAACCCAAACTTGGTTGAGAGGTTGGGTGCAACATGGGTACCATTGAGGGTCCACTCATGGGTGGGGAGAAGCAACATGATATGGTTGTTGGTAAGGGTGCAAAGGGTAATAATATGGCCCTCCATATGGTTATGGATATTGAGGTGCAACATACATAGGTGGAGTTTGGATGTAAGGGTTTTGATGTGTCATGGAAACAATCAAACCATCCGCAGCATGGGACATCCCAGGTTTGTCCTAGCCAAATGGTACAGGTCTGGGTGCATTAGGTAACACTATGTATAAATAACCTTACTGAGCATAGATAAGGTCGAACTATTGGGCCTTTATGATGGCTTCCTCTTCTGTCTGAGGAAAATTAGATGCTACATATTTGGAAAGTATAAAGATGAGTGATTTAAGAAACCAATTGACACATTGTTCCGTGGTGGTTTCTTCTTTACACAAACTATGTCATTGACTCCATTCGTGGATGTGGTCAAAAATATGGGTAGTTGAATTTTGTTTGAACTCGGAGTGTAGTCCTAATCCAGTGTCATGATGAACTGGTAGCTGAAAAAAGGCCAAAAAGGCTTTGGCCAAGGATTCAAAAGTCACATGGGACCTTGATTTTTCATCCACATACCATTTGGTTGATGGACTAGTGAGTTTTCTTTGAAATAACCTTAAGTGGATGGAATCATCCATGATGTTTTTTGAAGAGCACCATAAGTGGAAGGTCATAATGTGGTTGGAGGGATCTTCCCCCAGTTTTCCATCAAATTCTGGAATATATGAAGGTAGTTTGGTAGGCATATTGGGCCATGTGGGGCATGTAGAATGGGGTCATTCGTGAGTTTGGTCAAATCAGGAATGTTGAGAAATGAAAAATATGTCATAGGGGGATTTGGTGGAGGAATAGTTCCAGCCACTGTGGGATTAGGTAGTGGACCTGATCCTTAAGAGATATTTAATGGGGTTGTACTTCTCCCTTCGGAGGAATTTTTCCCCCCACTTCCTTGTGAAGGGGAACTAGTAGATGGATGGCCTTGGGAATTGGACCCAAGCAAAGTGGAACCAAGTAGAGATGATCCCAAAATAATAGCACTCACAGGGGTGTGAGATGGTTGAGCTAATGATTTGGCAATACTAGGGACTTCTCCTAGGATAGGAAGGAGATTTTTCAAGCGTCTGGAACAACGGGGATTCTGTGGGTCCCCTATGGTGTCTGACTAGCAAAGTGAATGTGTGCAAATGGTGACAAGATAAATAAATGAACAAGAGATCTATATATTTTGGACCTTCACAAGATAGTACAACTCACAATTGCATGTAATCAAATGAGCATCCTACATAAATCAAATGTAAATAAGAAAACATGTGGGTAGGTGGATTTTGTCCATGAGGGGGAACAAATAAAATAAAATGCTTGTGTCCTAAAAGATGTAGCATACTTCCTCTCAAATAGAACTGGGCCTTCCAAAAGCACTCAATAGTGTGGTCTGAAGCCACCGGAAGAGGAACTAGTGAAGTTGAAATAATCAGTTAAATGAGGGGTAGAGGGCGCATATCCTGAAAGCGATGGAAATATTTCCCAATAGCCACACAAAATCTGATCAAGGTGCAATTGCAACCCACAATTGCCACCTGGGTAGATGTACTAAAGTTTTGTCACTAGGTACCTTGGTCAAAGTGTCGCATTTAGATTTTCGGCCTAAAAAATGAGTCACGAGTTGGATTCCTTCCAAGAGTTGGGTGACTCAAGGGGGGACACACAGAACAACCAAACCTCAACCTTTAACCCTTCATGAGTATCTCCCTTACTTATGGTGTAGGAACACTTGACTTGGAGGATTTGAAAGTTCCCCATTTTTCAACTTCTAATGTTTGAAAATGTAAGAACCAGATAATGAGGGGTTATTTGGATGCCTACCCCTAAGATCTTACCTAGACTAAAAAAATTCTTTTGGCACCACCTGTGGAGGAAAAATTAGTGAATTTTTAGAATTTTTTTAGATCTGGTGGGATGAGATATTGAGGGTGTGAACCAATCTCGTTTGAATTAAATGGGTATGGATAATTTCCAAAGAAGTAGTGGAACATTTCAGAATTCCTTTGGAACAAACCTACTTCAACCTCCATAATTCAAAATGGAAATTATGTGAGTGAGGAGTGACTTTGTGTGTGAGCAAGTGAAAAAGTGTGCCAAGTTTTTAATAAGTTAGTTGTGTGATTGCAACATGTGGACTTCTTGTGGTCCTTACAAATATGTGTTACCTAGCTTACTAAGTGTCATTAGTACAACCTTGTGGAATTTTAAAATCCCTAAAGAATTAGCATGTGGACATATGGGTCCTTACCAATCCTTTAAACTCTCTAATGTTGTTTACACTAAGAAATATTGAAATTTTTCCTAGATTGTAAGCATGTGCGCATGTATGGGCCCGTTACTTTGATCTTTAAACTCCCCTAGTGTTATAACCCTAATTTGCACCAGACATGCTTACCTAGTATCAGGCCCTCTCAGATTCCTTCTTTGCCAAAACACTACTGAACAACTCTTCTTAAAAACCCATTTTATAAAGGCCCACGCGCTTTGCTCCATTACTGCACGTGTGTGTTATCTCCCAAAATAGCACCGTCATTTTGCTAATTTTTAGGAGATAAGAACAGGTCCAGAAATTCATTTCAAAATTTTTTTGGGTGCATTAGATGGTCTGCTTTTCAAATACAAACTTGGAAAAATCATTTGAGTTGGTCTTGGCATTCAAAATTTCAAATTTCAAGTTTCGGTGGTTAAGGCAGGCTAAAAAACGGTTCGTTAACCACCGAAAGCAAAGCTTTTCAATGGTTAACAGGCAAAATTTCGGGCTAGTTAACCACCGAAAGTCAGAATTTCCAGGAAAAAATGCCTTTGGGAAAAATCAATTTTCTCAGCCATGGAATGTCCGTTTTGAACATTCAAATAGTTGATTTTTAACTACAGATCATAAGATTTCCAATGGTGCAATCAGATTGGGATTTGGAGCTTGGGAAGATAGTCAAAATTTCCCCACAAGATCAGGTGTCAATTGGAAAAATTTTGTAAATGCAGAGGATCGATAAATGCATGCACAAAAATCTATGAGGCACACTTTCAAAGATCCAGATCTCGTTTTAAATGGCTAAAAAATGGTTGAAACTCCAGTTCAATAGAAAATTCATCATCTAGAAATTTGTTAGACTCACTTCCATTGTTGAAGAAATGGATGGCTTGGAATGTTGGTGATGGTAAACGAGTCCTTGTTGGTCAGGATCTGATTGTGGGATGCAGTTCTTCATACAATCTCTCCTTGGATCTGTTACAACACTTGTCCTCTTTGTAGATCTATTCTTTATTCTTTATCCCATATTGCACATTCATCTCATTTGAATGTCTCAGGTTCACATGACTGGTTGGATGCATTTGATTTAAGTTTGACTGGTGTTTTAGCCATGGAATGGTGCTCTTATGTAATGCTTCTCAGAAGAAGTGGTTTCTCACTGAAGGATGAAGGAGATAAGCTTGTTTGGACATGGAATAAATCTTCTGGCTCTGTTTTAGTCAAGCTGGCATACGAGGCATTGGTGACAGATTGTTGTTGGAGCTGGCAGTAAAAGCAGGGTAGAATTACTGGGACTGTGGAGTTTATTTACCTTTGCTGCTCATTTACATTTACCAGAACTTATGATGGAGGGGATTTGAAGGTCTTGATTGATTGGTTTGAAGGCAAGTCTCTTTTAAATGTTCTCTTTCTTCTCACTTAGAAGCAGAAAATTATGGCACTCAAGAGGAATTTTTCATGGTTAAAAAGCTTCCATGTTCATCATCAATTCAACTCCATGGAAGATTCTCTTTCAAAGGAAGCAATTGGAAATAGTATAGGGTGGCTGCACTTTGAAGTTTGAAGAATATCGCAATCAAGTTCTGTCTACTTGTGGTTCTTTGTTTGTCTTTTAGACTTACTATCTCTAGTCAGATTGAATTCACATGTGGAATTTTGTATTTTGTATTTTGGGAATGGGAGCACCTCTGGAAAATAACAAACTTTTGGTCTTAATAGCATTAACCCATCGAATCTTGATGATTTGTTTTCTTCTGAGATCTCATTTCTAGGGGTGGTAGATTCGAAGCCTTTTGTTCTTTCACACATGGTCACCTAGATGCAGACTAATATTTCATTGCAGGGTCATTCTCATCATCAAAAGCAGTTGTCAATCAGTACTCAGCTACTTCAGGCGACAACACAAGTGAAACAAGCTGCAAAATATCCTCAAAGCCATGGCAACTCATTCTTGCAATTGTTTGTGCTTTCACCTTCATACAGTTTGGCATACCTTGGTCGAATGTCATCATTCAGTGGATATTTTCAGTGCCATAAACCCAATGAGTCTCTGCTATCTCCAGTGTCAAACTCATGTCCAAATGGTATATTAAAGCATGATAGAGAATGTTCAAGCTAGAAATGGGACAACCAATCTAACAGACATAAAGGAAACATAGCCTCTTACACAACAAACTGAAGTTTCCAGCTCTGTACAAGGAGGAGAAGCATCACCAAAAAGTCCCTGAACCTTCAACAAATCGACAGGGTAATCATTTTTGCAAGTTTCAAACATGTTTAGAAAGCTACACGTTTCGGTGGTTAACAACCCTTAATTTTTAGGCCCTTAACCACCGAAAGCTGAGCTTTTCGGTGGTTAACAAGGCCATATTTTTATGCCCTTAACCACCGAAACCTGTTACAGGGAAGCAAGCTAGTATTTTTGCCCAGATTTGATTTTTTCTCAACCAAATCTTTCGAGTCTTGTTTCTAAAGATGCATAATAATTAAATACATCAGGTTTAAGGTTTTATCTTGATGTATTTGATTGTTAAGAAGGTGGGAAAGTGAAAATGGTGGACTAGTTAATGAGCATATAAACTATCTTTTTGCCAAAGGAGGCAAATTCGAATTTCTCATGAGGAGTCATCAGTCTTGGAAGGATTTTTACATCTGTCAAAGAGTTTGAAGGATATGAAGGCTATCAAGATAGAGTTTGACTCATTAGACATGATCTTTTCCTATTTTGTTTTGACTTTCCATTATTAGAATTCTAGATCCATTTTTATAGGATCTCAGCCTACACTTATTTAGTTTGACTATTTTTAGCAAATCTGATCCATTTTTCATGGATCTAGATTTCATCTTGTAAGGCTATAAAGCCAAAGACATTTGGAGAACAAGGGGTTCAATTTTGGATACTCTTTTTCTATTGTACTAAGACACTTATTTTTCAATATAGAATCACAGTCTTCTTTTGTTGTTAATGACATATTTCTTCATCTATTCCATGTTCTGTACTTTATTTTAGTTTAGCTCAGCTTCTAAGAATTGTTAATTTCTTATTAAGCTTATGAACTTGAACTAAAGGAATTCTTGCTGGCTTGTATGATCCTACACACTTATGTAATTGATTATCTAGATCAGTTTTCTCCATACCTTTTGATATTACTATGTCTGGTCATTGATTCCTAAAAGCACTGTTTCATTCGATTGCATTGTGAGTTGTCTTCTCATTAGCTACTCTCTATTATCCCATTGATCCACACTTTCATTATTCATGATTTATTAAGTTACCAAGCATCCTTAGTCTACAATCCTAAGGAGTTTCTTGGAGTGCTAAAAAATTGGCGTCGTTGCTGGGGAACGGAGAATGAAGCAAGCTTCCCTGGGAGACGACATAGTTTCAGATTTTGATGATAGACAAAGGTTGAGCATTATATTGGTTGTAAGAATCTATCTGGCGACTCCACTGGAGAGGATCCTGTTGATAAAAGATGAAGAGGCTTAAATCAAAATCTAGGTATCAGTTCATTAGTTTGCTTCATGAACTGTTGTTGTTCTTTATTACCTCTTTCATTCTTTTCCCTTCACGTGTAAAGAGAATTATTTTCTGTTTTGTATATTCAGAAAATCATCATCCTTCATGTATATATTCGTCTTTAGAAGAGGAAATCCTGCAGCCCTGCATTGTAGATGTATATTCAGTAGCTTTACCTCAGCCCATTCACAAAGATGACCACTATATTTCTTTTCCTTCAGAATCTGATAAGCCATGTGACCTTGAAAAGATAGAAAAATTTTCAGACCCTGTCCAGATCTCAGCCCCTCTTGTCATAATTTCTGAACCTTTTCATGAACTCGTTAACTCTCATGATAAGCCCACATCTTTTCAGGTTAAGATTCAGATGAAGATGTTCAAGCCTTTAAAGCTGCCCCTTCTTCTTCATCCTTATCCTGATGACTGTTATGAATATCTCCCTTGGTTTTCTGGAGAAAATCAAGCTTCAACTGAGAGACACGTGGAATCCTTTTTGGATTTTGTTGATCGTTTTCAGCTTGCTCATGAAGATCTGATCATGAGGATTTTCTCAAAGTCTCTGATCAAAGATGCAGTTGCATGGCTTAAAATTCTGAGAGATGATTCAATTGGCTCTTGGACCAAGTTCTTTAATGCTTTCCTGAAGTATTGGGGCAAGTACAAATATTTAGATTCATACCTTGCTGATTTCTATGCTTTGAAACGAGAGCAGGATGAAGCCTTGCCTGTTTTTAACAGAAGGTTCTACCATGTTTATCATGACATGCCTTTGGAGGTCATGCCTATAGAGACAATTGCCATGATATATTATGTCATGGGTCTTCATTCAGATCTTTTCCTTCTTCTTCTAGAACGGGAGTCTTCATCCTTAACCCAGTTGTTTGAAGATGCTCAAGAAGTCGAGGAAAACATTCATGTTTCCCGAAGGATCCGAGATCGAGATTTCTTTGAAAATTTGCAAGTGCAAGAGCAAGCAGAATATCAATTTACTTCATATTTTGAGCAGGAGAGTAATAAGGTTGGAGCATATTTGGGACAACAACAAACATGTAAGTTCAATTCAGTTTCAGGGTCAGATTTTTCAGTGTTCACTGAGTGTTCCAGAGATAGGTATCCATGTGAAGCTTATGATCAGTTTGTAAATCAGGAAGATCCTATGATGACTGATGATTGCATAGGTAATTATATGTTTTTAACTGATCCTTGTTCATATGATTTTAATAATGTCTTATCATCATCTTTTGAGAACCTTTCTGAAGAGGAAGTTGTGATGATTGATGATCAAAATCTGAGATCAAGGAAACAAGAAGGTGATCAGTTTTCCAGCAAAGGAACAACCATGGTTGAGCAGGAGGCTACCATAGATGTGCAGTTGTTTTTTGAGGAGAAACATGTTACTTATCTTCCTTTTAAGGATCCAGTGGCAGTTGTCATGGACATATATTTCTCAAAGGATCTGAAGATTTCAGATTTCCTTAGCTTGTCGTTGTTTGTGGGTAATTATGGTTTCATGAATGAGTTCTTATCACTGTTGTTGCATGACAAACATTATTTGTTGATCGGTGAAAAAGACAATATTTCTTCAGTATTTAAATTGCTTGAATGGCTGCTATGGAAATCAACATTCACTTAACCAATGGCAGAGCTAGTAGAGTAGGGTAGGAAATCAGCTCGCTGCCCGAGCATTTCTTTCTTCTAGTTTGCAGTAGAAATAGTAGTTAACTTGGTTGAATAAAGGCATGTTTTGAAGGTATTCAAAGACCAGTTGCACAGAGATTGAGATTTTTCAGAGATTGGTTTCACAGGCTAATTGACTCCATGCCCAATGGAACACTAGAGTTTAAGTTTTGTTTGAGCTTTCTCCAGGAAAGGCATCAGATCTGGAGTTCTTGAAACCTCACAGGGAGGATTCCATCCCCGAGTAGGAGCCAGATGTTATCTCCCAAAATAGCACAGTCATTTTGCTAATTTTTAGGACATAAGAACAGGTCCAAAAATTCATTTCAAATTTTTTTTGGGTGCATTAGATGGTCTTCTTTTCAAATACAAACTTGGAAAAATCATTTGATTTGGTCTTGGCATTCAAAATTTCAAATTTCAGGTTTTGGTGGTTAAGGCAGGCTAAAAAACGGTTCGTTAACCACCGAAAGCAGAGCTTTTCGATGGTTAACAGGCTAAATTTCGGGCTAGTTAACCACCGAAAGTCAGAATTTCCAGAAAAAAAAATGCCTTTGGGAAAAATCAATTTTCTCAGCCGTGGAATGTCCGTTTTGCACATTCAAATAGTCGATTTTTAACTATAGAGAATAAGATTTCGAATGGTGCAATCAGATTTGGATTTGGAGCTTGGGAAGATAGGCAACATTTCCCCAAAATATCAGGTGTCAATTGGAAAAATTTTGTAAATGCAGAGGATCGATAAATGCATGCACAAAAATCTATGAGGCACACTTTCAAAGCTCCAGATCTCGTTTTAAATGGCTAAAAAATGGTTGAAACTCCAGTTCAATAGAAAATTTATCATCTAGAAATTTGTTAGACTCGCTTCCATTGTTGAAGAAATGGATGGCTTGGAATGTTGGTGATGGTAAACGAGGCCTTGTTGGTCAGGATCTGATTGTGGGATGCGGTTCTTCATACAATCTCTCCTTGGATCTGTTACAACACTTGTCCTCTTTGTAAATCTATTCTTTATTCTTTATCCCATATTGCACATTCATCTCATTTGAATGTCTCAGGTTCACATGACTGGTTGGATGCATCTGATTTAAGTTTGACTGGTGTTTTAGCCCTGGAATGGTGCTCTTATGTAATGCTTCTCAGAAGCAGTGGTTTATCACTGAAGGATGAAGGAGATAAGCCTGTTTGGATGTGGAATAAATCTTCTGGCTCTGTTTTAGTCAAGCTGGCATACGAGGCATTGGTGACAGATTGTTGTTGGAGCTGGCAATAATATCAGGGTAGAATTACTGGGACTGTGGAGTTTATTTACCTTTGCTAGTCATTTACATTTACCAGAACTTATGATGGAGGGAATTTGAAGGTTGTGATTGATTGGTTTGAAGGCAGGTCTCTTTTAAATGTTCTCTTTCTTCTCACTTAGAAGCAGAAAATTATGGCACTCAAGAGGAATTTTTCATGGCTAAAAATCTTCCATGTTCATCATCAATTCAACTCCATGGTAGATTCTCTTTCAAAGGAAGCAATTGGAAATAGTACAGGGTGGCTACACTTTGAAGTTTGAATAATATCGTAGTCAAGTTCTGTCTACTTGTGGTTCTTTGTTTGTCTTTTAGACTTACTATCTCTAGTCAGATTGAATTCACATGTGGAATTTTGTATTTTGTATTTTGGGAATGGGAGAACCTCTGGAAAATATAGAACTTATGGTCTTAACAGCATTAACCCATCGAATCTTGATGATTTTTTTTCTTCTGAGATCTCATTGCAAGGGGTGGTAGATTCGAAGCCTTTTGTTCTTTCACACATGGTCACCCAAATGCAGACTAATATTTCATTGCAGGGTCATTCTCATCATCAAAAGAATTTGTCAATCAGTACTCAGCTACTTCAGAAAAAAACACAAGTGCAACAAGCTGCAACAGATCCTCAAAGCCATGGCAACTCATTCTTGCAATTGTTTGTGCTTTCACCTTCATACAGTTTGGCATCCCTTGGTCGAATGTCATCATTCAGTGGAGATTTCTAGTGCCATAAACCCAATGAGTCTCTGCTATCTCCAGTGTCAAACTCATGTCCAAATGGTATATTAAAGCATGCTAGAGAATGTTCAATCTAGCAATGGGACAACCAATCTAACAGACATAAAGGAAATAGATCCTCTTACACAACAAACTGAAGTTTCCAGCTCTATACAAGGAGGAGAAGCATCACCAAAAAGTCCCTGAACCTTCAACAAATCAACAGGGTAATCATTTTTGCAAGTTTCAAACATTTTCAGAAAGCTACAGGTTTTGGTGGTTAACAACCCTTAATTTTTAGGCCCTTAACCACCGAAATTTGAGCTTTTCAGTGGTTAACAGGGCCAGATTTTTATTCCCTTAACCAACGAAACCTGTTACAGGGCAGCAAGCTAGTATTTTTGCCCAGATTTGATTTTTTCTAAACCAAATATTTCGAGGTTGGTTTCTAAAGATGCATAATAATTAAATACATCAGGTTTAAGGTTTTATCTTGATGTATTTGATGGTTAAGAAGGTGGGAAAGTGAAAATGGTGGACTAGTTAATGAGCAGATAAACTGTCTTTTTGCCAAAGGGGGCAAATTCGAATTTCTCATGAGGAGTCATCAATCATGGAAGGATTTTTACATCTTTCAAAGAGTTTGAAGGATATGAAGGCTATCAAGATAGAGTTTGACTCATTAGACATGATCTTTTCCTATTTTGTTTTGACTTTCCATTATTAGAATTCTAGATCCATTTTTATAGGATCTCATCCTACACTTGTTTAGTTTGACTATTTTTAGCAAATCTGATCCATTTTTCATGGATATAGATTTCATCTTGTAAGGCTATAAAGCCAAAGACATTTGGAGAACAAGGGGTTCAATTTTGGATACTCTTTTGCTATTGTACTAAGACACTTATTTTTCAATACAGAATCACCGTCTTCTTTTGTTGTTAATGACACAATTCTTCATCTATTCCATGTTCTGTACTTTATTTTAGTTTAGCTTAGCTTCTAAGAATTGTTAATTTCTTATTAAGCTCATGAAATTGAACTAAATGAATTCTTGTTGGCTTGTATGATCCTACACACTGTTGTACTTGATTATCTAGATCAGTTTTCTCCATACCTTTTGATATTACTCTGTCTGGTCATTGATTCCTAAAAGCATTGTTTCATTAGATTGCATTGTGAGTTGTCTTCTCATTAGCTAATCTCGATTATCCCATTGATCCATACTTTCATTATTCATGATTTATTAAGTTACCAAGAATCCTTAGTCTACAACCCTAAGGAGTTTCTTGGAGTGCTAACAGCGTGTACACGATAGCTGACCCAAGACAGCCCGCATGTACCTACAAAAGCAAGGAAAAAGGAAATTTGTTGGCCAAACACACAACTTTGGGTAAGTTAACTAAACCTTTTGGCCATGCATGGTAGGTCACTTGACCAAATACCTAGCTTCTTATAGCCTATAAAAGAAGGGTTAGGGGTCCCATTTGAAGGGAGTAGAATCATAGTAAAGAAACTATACCTGATTAAGAATTCCCTTTGTCCCAACCTTTATCCATCCTTGTGCAAAGAGAAGTATAGAGAAAATTAGTTGGAAGACAGTGGAAGAAGATCCCAGGACTAGGATTGAGGAGCAGTGGCCGACTTTATCATTGTAAGGTATCATTGTGAAGTTAATAAAAGAATTTATTTTCCCGTTCCGCCATATGAGATTGTCATTATTGGAATATTGATTGTATGATTGATTAAATCTCTAACCTATTAGTTCATAGATCAAATGCATGTGGAGTTCTTTGTTTGTCTTTAGTGAATGCAGGTCAGCATTGGGAGGAGAGTTGCAGTCAAAGAACGACCAAGCATGAAAAGGGATCGACATCAAAACATGAAAATTAAGGTACATCAACTTAATCTCTTGAGCCTTGTATTTACATATGAGTAATGGGGGTTTAGGCATGGGATGATGCTAAAAAGTAAGAATCTTTAGTTCGTTTATGCATGCATGATAAAACCCTTAGTGCTAGTCCGTAGGAGGGATTTCCCACCCACAATAGAATTGGAGACCATACTGGGGATCTCTAGGGTTTTTGGGAATTTTTTTTCTTGGGTATTTTTAAGAACTAGTTTCATTTCTTGTTTTTAAAGTTTCTGCAAAAGTTTGAGCTAATAGAGATTCTGGTCTTCCATACTGGTTATCTCTATTTCTTTGCTTGACTGCATTTTTTTTCTGAGACCCACAAAGGTACATGCGGCCTATATAAGGTCTTCACGCATGAACCCACGCCCTACCTTCTCACAGCCCGCATGTACACACTAGCTGAGGAAGTGTCAGTTGCGTGTATGATTCCAGAAAATTTCTTTTAGAGAGGAAGTCATCCTCTCCCCTGTCAGAAATAGTCCTTCTCAGGGGTTTTCTAGAAATCTTTCTAGTCTTTGTTGTTTGCAGTCTATAGCTTAGGTTTCACCTCAGATTGGTTTGTTCTATGAAGTTTTCCTTGAATTGTTTTCTTTTTTCTCTTAAAGTAAGTGTCTGAGTCTTCAAGAGATCCTGGTTCTCAGTACCAGTTGTCTCTACCTAGGCTGAATTTATTGGCCTTT
Source organism: Picea engelmannii (assembly GCA_009831015.1). NCBI lineage: Eukaryota > Viridiplantae > Streptophyta > Pinopsida > Pinales > Pinaceae > Picea > Picea engelmannii. Next base: position 697,285 of record ML785783.1, on the reverse strand, counting down.
CATTTGTCTTAGAGTTTCAGAGATACACATAGCCTGTATAAGGCCAGCACGCGTGTACACACGCTCTGACTTTACACAGCTCACGTGCACATGCTTGTTGTTGAACTATCAACAATGTGCTTGTGGAGAAAATTTTTGTTGAAGGTGAGGCAGTCATCCTTTCCTTTGAAAAGAGTTATACCTCTCAGGTTTTTGGGTCTCTGTCATAGTGGTCAGTAACTTAGATTTGATCACAAAAATAGCTTTCTTTTTCATTAAGAAGTTTTCCTCAAAATTTTATTTTTATAGGGTTTTTAGACAAGTGTGAGAGTTTAGTTTTAATTTTCTTGTGTGTGATTTTTAAAGTGACTCTTTGTGATATGCACTTAGACCAAAAGTTTTCTTGGTTTTTACTTGTTGATATTTTTCCCATTTGCTTTGTGAGCATTCAAATAAAAAAAAAACTTTTATTTCTTTGTTTGGTTAAATAGTGTTGTTTTGCATTAGTAACCAGGGAAAAGTCTTTTCTTTCATAAGTTATTGACGGTTTACTTAGATCATAAGTAGCTCGTAGTCGAGTGAAATCCTACTTTGAGTTTTCTATTCAAAGATCTTAGAAAATTTTTAGTTTGAAAAGTTGTTTAAGATTTGAGTCAAGAGAAGTTTTTTTGTTTCCAGCTTTCTGTTTATTTTGCTTTCATCTTTCAAACATCACTAGTTTCACTTTCATAACCTTTGACTTGAGACAAGCCATAAAAATTAACGCTAAATCTAAAATTCATTAGACTTTTTATGTTTGTAGGGTCAACCAACTAGTTTAGGGTTAGGGCCTTGAATTAGGTTGGAGAGGAAACTCTTCAAGGCCATTAAATCAAACATTGGAGTCTGATTTAGGGAGTGTCAAAGTCCAGTATCGTGAAAGTTATCCGGGACCCCCCTCTAACACAGGGTCTAAACACAAGTTCATGTGCTGAAAGGTAGTGGAGATAACCCCTCCAAAGCTGGACCAATCGTAGTGGAGAACACATGTAGAGGGCTTCTCTTGGGATTCTGTCGATTGCATTTTCCACAGAGCTTCGTGGGTCTCGAATCCATTCGAGGTCCTCAATTGTTTTCCAGACCACTTTCCTTCGATACCCTTAATAGGTTTTAGGCTCGATACCCTTCTCATTGTGGTATACCCAACTTTCGACTGTACCCTCCTGGTGATTGTTCGTACGTTGGCAACCTAGTTGCCTATCCTTTTAGAGACATACACAAGTGACTGCGGGGGTATACCACGGTACCTAGGATAGACATCAGGACTTGATTTGCAAAGTATACCTGGAGGGTGCTTCCGTGTTCGATTTTCACTTACACCGGTAAATTTCTCTAGTGTTGGTTGTTGTAACTATTCTTCCAACTAGTTTAGTGTTTGCCTGTTTTATCTTGGAGGGACCTTTTTAGTGTGTGTTGTTTTTTGAACAAATAGAAAGCCCTAGTGTGTCTTTGATCTTCTCACACATTGGAGGATCACGAGCTCCGATGGTCATGAAGGATTCTCGGCCTATCATCGGTTACACTGGAGCCACCTTCGCCACCACTAAGGAGTAAGCTAGACCAACAAGGGTCTTTTGAAGTGACCGGGTCACAAGAAATTGTACCCGACCAACATCTGGAGGAAACGACCATTTTAGACTTTGGAGCGAAAGCTCTTGGTCCATCTGAAACTCCAACCACTGATATTTCAGCACCCATCATCGTACCAATTCACCCTTACGAGTGCCAGGCAACATCGCATGCAACAATGGAAACAAATGTTGTCACTTCTTCTGGGAATTCTTCAATTCCCACTACGGTTGTCACCACAGGGGATTTTCCACCTCCTAACCCATCATCACTGGTCCGATCCACCATGGTCTCAACCACCTCTACCTCGAACAGTGGTCCAATATCGTCTATGGTGATGGCCACAACCCCTTTCACACTGAGTGTGACAGGCCCTCTGTTCTCATACGGGATTCCTAGCTCAGGTACAAGTCCTGTACTTTCCTAATCCACTTCACAGACTTTAGGTTTGGGGGAACGAAGCTATAACACTCCTTTGCAAGGATACATGGGGGGCACTTCAGCTCCTTTTAATGCTTTTCCTTACGAGGGAGGTCATATACCTCCTTCGTCCCCTTCACTCGGTGGCACCCACCAACAATCCACCGGGCCACCCACACACCATAGTTTATTTGGAGCAGGGAGTCAAGGAACACCCGCTCATAATATGTCGGTAGGTTCGACATCTTTTTCTTTGTTCGGTGCATTTGGTAACAACGCTTTCTCATCAGCTACTTTCCCGACTGGGGGAAACCCTGGTTATGGATAACCTATTCCTATGTAGAGTACTATTCCTGCACAGGGGGAAAACCCAGGAACTTCTTCTGCATCAAGACCTTGGAATTCTTGGCAGGGATCAGTTCCCTCATCAGGAATGTCGATCTGGGGCAATTCTTTTCACAACCAATGGAACCCTGGACAAGGTACTATTCATATGCCCATGGGATTGGCATGGGGCAACCCTTCCCAAAGTCCTCTGAATGTAATGCATGCCCAACCATCTACGTCCTATTTTGGGAATCAGCCGATGATGTCTCCTCACACGCAGAATCTGTATGTTGGTCATGGCCATGGTTTTTACCAGAACCCATGCCAGTAGCTGAACTTTTCCTAGCAACCTGGTGCTAGTCAAACTCTAGGTCCCTTTTTCCATGGTTATCACCAACAACCCAAACTACCTTTCTTGGCAACCTTGCATTTTCCAGACTTGACAAGGTTGTTGAATGACCCTATCTGTCACGATCCGTGTTGGCCCCCTATGCCAACTAGAGCACATGACTACAGTAAACCAAGAACTTCTGAGAAGGGAAATGAATTCTAACTCCCATCTCTTCCTCTCTAGATCGATAATATTTTGGGAGAAACAATGACACGCATCCCAAAAGGCACGTTCAAGAAAGCTTCTCACGTTCAAGAAAGCTTCTCACGTTCAATAAAGCTTCTCATTTTCAAGGGCCACCCAAAACTATTATGTGGTGGAGGATTTGTCTCAAACCCCTTGTGCGATGTCCACTTTGGCGGTCCTCCAAAGCTTCCCTTCCCAGAGGAAATATTTTTTAGCCGCTTTAGGATCTACCGATACTTGTAATTCGGGTATAATCATGTTGGATACAACCGACTTAAAACCTTGTCTTCCTTACCACGTATCATTTTAGATAGTAGTGGCTCACCCCATGAAAACTTTTACTCTAAATATTTTCCGCACGGTGGTTGATGAGGGTGCCTCGACATGCATTATGGCGTTGGCATGTTGGAAGGCCATTGGCCAACCCATTTTGTCTCCATCACCTACTCTTCTCACTGCTTTTGACGGTCATTCATTTTGACCACATGGTATCATTCCCTCTTTCCCCATGCAGTTAGGAGGGAATACCGTGTGCATCGAGGTAGAAGTAGTCGACGTGTCCCTCGATTACAATCTCTTGTTAGGAAGGAGTTGGACTTATGCCATGGAAGTAGTGGTTGCTACATTTTTTCGGGTCTTGTTGTTTCCACATGAGGACCAGATTGTGACCATTGATCAATTATCTTTCTCCAGACCTGACCCTTCATTGGGGGTATCTGTGGTCCCGATGATTGATAATCCCCAACCAGGCGTAGTCAATGTAGGGTTTGGTTTGTGCCCATCTTTGATGGGTACCTTCGATTACCCACCCCCTCAAGGCGTTGTCAAGTTCATATCCGACCACCATAAGGTTGAGATTTTCCAAGTTTCTTCGTTTTGCATGACTTACTTCAACGATCTGTGGATACTTCCTTCCCCATCGGCTAGTATGGAAGGGACAGGGCACCCTGGCATGTCCATGCCCTTGTCCACAGCTGAAGTAGCGTACTCTTTAGTCCAACAAGCTTCGGCTGACACAGATCCAACTCCTGCACAAGAGTTAGATCCGATTCTAGAGACTATTTGGGCTCAAGTCGTTAGACTTAGTCTTTCCCTCTGACGAAACACTAATTGAAGCAATGACTAGTCCAGACAAACCCTGGGATGATCTCCATCATAGATCATACTTCCTCCGAGAGTTAAGCAGAATTGAAGTCAGAGAATTCACCTTGACTATGACTAGAGATAGATCTTGTCCTATTAATCCTTTAGCTACACATGAGGTTTATGACAAGGGTAATATGGAAACTATCGTTGACCATACCGATTAATATCTCCAAAACCCCTAACATTGTGGAGAATGTTTTCATCGGAGCTGATTGTTCCCCCAAAGAGATTCAAATCTACATAGATCTATTTAAAGAATTTCACGACATTTTTTCCTGGTCTTACGATGAAATGCCAAGCATCGATCCAAAAATAGTCGAACATGAAATCACAACTTATCCAGATGCCAAGCCTGTTCGACAGAAGCTTCATCTAGTTAATCCTAGGAAAGCAACAACCATTAAGGTTGAAGTTGAGAAACTACTAAAAGATGATTTTATCTATCCTATCCATTTGACCCAATGGGTGTCAAATCTTGTGCCGGTCAATAAGAAACAGGGTACGATTCGTGTATGTACGGACTTCTGTGATTTGAACAAGGCCTATCCAAAAGATAATTTTACCACACCATTCTTCGACCAGATAATTTATGAGTGTGCAAGTTGCGAGGCCTTCTCTTTCACGGATGGTTTTTCGGGATATAATGAAATAAAAACCAAACCCAAAGACCAGCACAAAAAGGAATTCATTTGTCCATGGGGTACATTCACGTATCGTAATATGCCCTTTGGTCTCAAAAATGTTGGAGCGACCTTTCAGCATGCCATGTATTTTGCTTTCCATGATCTCAAGAATATATTCAAGGTCTATTTAGAATATTTAGCATCTCAATCTCACAAGAGAATGGATCATCCCACACACCTCTGACTTATCTTTGAGCGATGTCGCTACTTTCGGATTTGCTTGAATCCAAAAAAGTGCAGCTTTTACGTAACATCAGGACGTTTGTTAGGTTTCATAGTGTTAAAAACAGGGATCATGGTCGATCCTCTCAAGGTTGAGGCAATAATTCAGTTTCCTCCCCCACGCACAATCCTTCAACTTCAGAGTCTACAGGGAAAGGAAATTTTTTTAAGGAATTTTATGCACTTACAGAAGAAAGACGTTCCTTTTTATTGGGATGATGTTGCTCAATGCTCTTTCGAAGCGTTGAAACATGCCCTCACAACTGCCCCTCTGCTTCGGCCACCTAACTATAACAAATATTTCTTATCATACCTGGTTGTAGCAGAGTCAACCATCGACATGGTCTTAGTTCAGGAAGATGATTTTTTCTCAGAATATGTGATCTATTACCTGAGTCGAGGCCTAGTCGGACCGGAACTTAATTATTCTCATATTGAAAAATTTGCGTTGGCAGTAGTCCATGATGTTCAACGGTTCCGTCATTATGTTTTGTTTCGCAAGACCACCATCATAGCCATTGTGAATCTGTTTCAATACGTGTTGACATGATGGGTAATAGGCGGAAATATCAGTAGATGGATAGTCATCCTCCAAGAATTTGACTTAGATTTCGTTTCAGCGAAATCCAAAAAGTCACTGGTCTTCACAGAACTTATTTCGGAACTTCCGGTTGAGTCAGCTGATGTTATGCCTGAAGAGTCGCCTATCAGAGGAGATATGTTTTTTATTTCATCTTCGGATCCATAGTATGGAGATATACTTGTATATCTCTAGACTTTGAAGTGCCCCTATCTACTTCTCATGATGAGCGTCTCTGTATACGCCATCAGGGTAAGAATTATCTTATACTCGACGATATGTTGTATCGTAGAGGTGTATAATGCATCCTGCGTCGATGCCTCACTCACGAAGAAGTAGTTATCATGCTTAATGATTTCCATACCAGATCATGTGGCAGTCATTTGTCTGGGTTGACAACAACCCAAAATATTTTACGAGCAGGTTACTTCTGGTCGACACTAATCAAAGATTGTATCGAATTGGTCAAGAAGTGCCACCCATGTCAGATATTTTCTTGGAAGATGAGGTCACATCCCACTCCCATGTTTCCTATCATCACAGTTGGTCCCTTCACCAAGTGGGGGATTGATTACACTACATGCAACCCTCCTTCAACTAGGGAGCACCATTATATCATTGTAGCCATAGACTACTTCACAAAGTGGGTTGAAGCTATGCCAATGTTTAAATATGATGGGGAAACTGCAACTCTCTTTTTATTCAACCAGATAATAGCAAGGTTTGATGTCCCAAGAGAGATTGTCACTGACCATGGAAGTCACTTTCAGAACCAGATGATGAACGAGTTAGCATCAAATCTTGGGTTGCGGAAAGAAAATTCATCACCCTACTACCCTCAAGAAAATGGTCAGGTGGAAGCTGTAAATAAATCTCTTAACACCATCCTACAACGAACGATCAATTCAACCAAGTCAAATTGGCATTTGATGTTATACTCGACATTATGGGCTTACCGAACGTCTGTTAAGTCTGCAACCGGTTTCTCACCTTTTCATCTCATTTATGGATTGGATGCAGTCTTGCCTATAGAATGGAAAATTCCGTCCCTAAAACTGGCAGTAAAGTTATTGGAAGACACTTCTCCACTTGAAGAACGATTATTATACCTTGAGTGGCTCAATGAGAAACGTCGTGATGTGGCCCTGGCCAACGAGGCTCACAAACATAAATTCAAGTGTCAGTATGATCGGTCCATTCATCCTCAAGTTTTTTCTAAAGGCGACCTTGTCCTAATCTATGACCAAGATAAGGACCCCTTGGGGGCAGGAAAATTCAAACCCATGTGGTTTGGACCTTTCATCATAAAAGAGGTTCTAAAAAAGGGCACTTATCATCTGGTTGACTTTGAGGAAAATTCTTTGACGAAGCCTAGAAATGGGCTCTACCTCAAGAAGTATTACTCATAGGTAGGTCACATTGGGTAACGTTTTGTAACATATGTATAGTCTTTGTACTATTACTTTCTAGTTTCTTTTAGTATTATGGACGTGTCGCTTTTGATGTTATCTTTTGTCACTGTGGCAGATGTCATAGGTAGGTTGACGCCCCCCCAAGAAACCAAATTAAAGGCACAAATAAAGAATTACAAAGCAAAGGGAGGTATTTTATACTTACTTGGCCTAGACGGATGGTCGTTTCATCCACTGTAGCTTCCGGAATCACCACTTTTATCAAAGGGGTTTTTTTTCTCTAGAGTCAATTTCCAAATCAGTAATGGTGATAATGAGTTGCCTGCTTCTATTTATAAACTTTTTGGCCCTTTTTTGTCACTTTTTTCCCCCCCCTTATCATTTTATTTAAATTGAAAACCATTTAGATTGATTCAGGAGTTGCTTTGGAAGGTTATGATCGGGTATCATGACATTTTTTGGAGTTTTTGGTCACTTTTGACGGTCCGTGGGAAAAACCTCAAATGATCAACTTGAGCATATAGATTATGTTTCCACTCCTACCTTTGTATCTCGTTGTCTTTATCCCTTTTCCATAGGATCGATCCCAATAGGTTGCGACACAAAACCATCATTATTTCTTTAGAAGTGTTGCGATTTGGTGGTAGAGCTTACTAGAACATGGATGCCCTAGGTAGATCCTAGTTTCATTATGGTGTCCATGCTGTCACTAATTAATGTAGGCTTGAGAGTCCTTTTTGTTTTGCCTGATTACACATTTGAGACTCATTTTCATGACTCTTGACCTCACCCACGGGACTCCCAGAACATAAGGGTTCTTCTTTTAAGCCCTTTTCAAACCCTCTAAACATGAAAAGATTGTAGAGCGATCTTGTGGCATTTCACACTCATTAAACTGAAATTTGAAGTCACGTCTATCCGATGGTAGTTTACCTCTTTTTCGGTCTAGATGATCAACTGTACAAACAAAGGTATACTCTAAGGAACTTTAGTTCTCTAGAAGAGTACCCTCAGGTATCATTTTAACCCTTTTTCGGGCCTAAGGGACTAAATGTACGAAAAAGGAACCCCCACAAAGTCCATAGTTAAGCTATTTTCAGACTCCCTATCACACTCATTAAAATGGTTTTGAATAGACATATTTTCGGTGCTAATTTACCCCTTTTTCGAACCGACTAGACTACCTTCGAAAAAGGTACCCCAGTGGAGTCCCCTTTTACGTTTTTCAGACTCTCTAAATATGAAAAACCGTCGAGCTTACCTTCGCTGGGCTCGTTAAACTTACATCGAAGGACATTACCATTGTGTGTTTTGTTAACCACGTTTGCATACCTGTGTCTTTGGTCTAATGTCGACTCCATGTTTCTCTCAACTGAACCATATGAAGCATGCCTTATACGCAAGCCCTGTAGCACTTTTCTTTTGCGTCTTGACACCTTTGGTCCCAGGAGGGATTTTTCCCAAGTGTCCTTTATTTGAACATCAATCTTGTCCTTGCACCTCGAACTTGTATGTTTGCGACACACATTCCTCCTTTATAACATAACATTCTTTTATTCTTTTTCCAAAATTATTGAAAAAGACAAAAAAATCAAATATACCCCAAAAAGAGGAAGGGAAAAGTATTTTCTTTGTATTGGCAGCATAATGAGTCTCCCTTGGATAAAGCACATTTTTTTGTTTTTTCGTCAAACTCTGGGATTTAATACGACCTTAGGAATATGTTCTCGCTACATAGAGTTGTGTCCTCCTCCGTATGGTTATTCTTCCAAACATATGGAGAGTTTGTTTTGCCTCCTGCCTCGTGAACTTATGTTAATGCCATGCTCCCTGAGTCTCATCATTTGTCGTGCTATTTTCCAAGGGAATTTTTTACCAAGCCTGAGTCGACCCCTCTGCAGTTTGTCTCTTTCCTTCATGCTCGACCATCCCAAAAGTCCAATCAAGTCTTTGTTCGAAATCAATGAAGCCTTCAGTCTAATAACCAATATTCTCTAGTCCATGACCGATGAGCCTTCAAATACCTCTAGGTAGTGAAGTCGTACACTCATATTACACTCCTACCCGAGTTTTGAATATTTTGAAGTTGTTGCTTGAGCTCTGAAGACCTCATATCCAGCCATCAGGCTTTATCAGCTTCTAGAAGATGGATACTCTACATGTATATCTTTTTTATTTTGAGATGTAGCTTCGTTGTGTATTACTCACAGCTACACTTTATATAGTTATCTGACATGGATCTACAGTTTATTTGATTGGTAGCCATGATTTTATTTTATCACGAGCATGGGTATGCCCGCCTTGGTGAGACAATTATTATTTTGCAGACGGTGCCTCCCAATTTTTGGCCCCTAGGCTCACTTGTTTGGAACGCTGGTGAAGATTGTTAATATATTTCGGCCATCAGATGCTCTTCTGACCTCACACATTAGGGGACATATGTTATAACCCTAATTTTCACCAGACATTCTTACCTGGCATCAGGCCCTCTCAGATTCCTTCTTTTCCAAAACATTGTTGAACAACTCTTCTTAAAAATCCATTTTATAAAGGCCCACATGCCCTCCTCCATTACTGCACGCATGTACATGCTAGCTGACCCAAGACAACTCGCGTGTACCTACAAAAGCATGGAAAAATGAAAGTTGTTGACAGAACACACAACTTTGGGTAAGTTAACTAAACCTTTCGTCCATGCATGGTCGGTCACTCGACCAAATACCTAGCTTCTTCTAGCCTATAAAAGAAGGGTTAGGGGTCCCATTTGAAGGGAGGAGAATCATAGTAAAGAAACTATACCCGATTAAGCATTCCCTTTGTCCCAACCTTTAGCCATCCTTGTGCAAAGAGAAGTATAGAGAAAAGTAGTTGGAAGACAGTGGAAGAAGAGCCTATGACCAGGATCGAGGAGCAGTGGCCGACTTTATCATTGTAAGGTATCATTGTGAAGTTAATAAAAGAATTTATTTTCCCGTCCTGCCATATGAGATTGTCATTATTGGAATATTGATTGAATGATTGATTAAATCTCTAACCTATCAGTTCATAGATCAAATGCATGTGGAATTCATTTTTTGTCTTTAGTGAATGTAGGTCAGCATTGGGAGGAGAGTTGCAGTCAAAGAATGACCAAGAACGAAAAGGGATCGACATCAAAACACGAAAAATAAGGTACGTCAACTTAATCTCTTGAGCCTTGTATTTACAAATGAGTAATGGGGGTTTAGGCATGGGATGATGGTAAAAAGTAAGAATTTTTAGGTCATTTCTGCATGCATGATAAAAACCTTAGTGCTAGTCCGTAGGAGGGAATTCCCACCCACAACACCTAGTGATGTAAACTAAGAAAGAAATTTCAAGGAACTATCCTAAGTTTGCAACATGTGGGCATGTATGGGCCCTTACAACTTTAAGATGATTTCAGAAGAAACTAAGAGGAACCCTAGGGGGGCTTTTTCCTCCCCTAAATATTTTGTTAAGGGAGATGAAACTTCCTCTTAACCTCCTTTCTGATTCCCAAGATCACACTAGGGTGCGAGGGAAGAGCATACTCAAAGGTCAAAATTGGTTTCTAGTCCCAATGTAAGTGTTTTATGTATGATGGAAATGGTCTCAAATTAAATTTTTACAAACCAAACAAGCCATCCATGTGGAAACCAAAGCAAAAGAGGAGAATATGTGGTTCTTTTTACCCCCTAAGTGCCTATGTTTTTCTAACCTTTCATATGGGAAAGGAGTCTAAGTGTGGTGCATGTGCCTTACAAATTGCATGAAAGCCAAAATATGAAGGCTAGGGGCCTTCAAATCATCAAAAAACCCTTACAATTTTGAAAAATTGGATCTGTGCGTGGGTTACAATTCTAACAGGTGCGCAGAGGGCGCACAACATGCAGAATGTGTAGAGCAAATAATTTTGTGGCACACACAGTGTGCAGAGTGTGCTTCTGTGGGAAGGAAAATTCGCACACTTCCTATCATGCATCAAGGGGGGAATTTTTGAATGAAATTCTCCTTCCTCGGCTCCAAATTTGGACTTTAGCAAGTTGGGCTAGGCCAGTTTTGGTACTTGCAAGTCAATATGATAAGAATGAAGTGCTCTCTAATCTCATATAGGGAGGAATTGGATATCTATCCCCAGTATGGTCGCCAATATCTTGTGTTGTTTTTGTCATTTGGGTGAGCAAAACAACAACACTTACATGTCTAAATGATCCTGCTAGACAAGACAATAGTTTGTGAGTGGGTTAGACAAACCAAACACATGTATAAAACAAGAAATAAACTAAAACAACTAAGAAATGAAAGTTAGAAAGAATTAGAAACTTAGAACCATGAAAAGAAATCAAATGACCAACATAATGCTATGAATGGATCAATAGATTAGTAGGAAAAACACCGTAGAGAAAAATGATGACTTATGAGTCCCCTCTTCCTCCTTGGGAGAGCTATTGAGTTCCCTAATGGAGATCTCTTCATACAATGGAAGAAAAATGAAAAATGGTGAAAAAAATCAATGACTATTCCCTCAAGAGGTGAGTGGAATGGCCTATTGCAATGATTCTTGAAGGCTCCAAAGGGAAAAGAGGATTCTCAAGGAAGAATTCTAGGGAGCATGACAATACTATGACGATATTAGTTTCTTAGTGCACCCATGGATCTTATTTATAGAAATTCTTTGAGGAAAAATGTAATTGGTTCTTGGTGTGAACAAGGGGCCTTTTAGGGCACCCTCTATTCCTTGACTAGCCCCCCATTTAGATTTATCTTATATATGAAGGTCAAATCATGTTGGGAGTTGTTCCATAAGTGGTTGAGGGGCCAACAAGATCCATAAATACGTCATTCATAGAAGTGCGTGTATTTTTTCATACATAGTTGTGCACTTGGCACATTGTGCACTCGAAGGGCTTTGTTGGTCCACACACACTGCACACTGTGCACACACTTCCTTTGGTGATTTTGCACATGTTGATTTTTTACCAAATTATATAGTTTTTTTCCTTTGGAATGCATTTCAGTGTTGTAGATGAACTAATTGTTGTTGCCATTGTTCTATTTCTTTAATCATTTGTGTGCAATGTTGTAGATGAAATTTCAGTGATAAGGCGGTGGAATATTCAATGACTATTGTGCATCAATACCTCGATAATCCCAATATCAAGGAAACAATCAACATATGAGATCAAATCTAGACCAAATATTTTGGTGGCTTAGTGGCAAGAAAATATAATTAAATATTCAGGTCCTGGAGGCCTGAGTGAATAAATAAATGGTTGATATTTATTCAAGGATTTGATTGGACGATTTCTATGTAATCAATTTTTATACTTCCATTAGAGTGAGCATATCTATGGTGGGTATTCAATCTAAGGATTGATTGGAAAAATACTAAGCATCATGGTTCAAACTTTTTTCTGGAGATAAAATCGCGTGCAACAAAAAGGAACCAAGACCAGTTTTTGTGGAGGATATTTGGAGCCCTATTTTGAGAAAGAAACAAAGGGAGTTGGTGCCTACCCCATCAAAATTTGTATGTGGAAAAATGATTGAGTGCATGGGTTGTATAAATAAATATTCCTAAATCATACTTGGTGGGGATTAGAAGTGAGTGAGTGGTCAAATATGAGGCTCTCAAGTGTGAGTGTGTGAAAATGATGGGAGAGTGAGGCATTATGAAGTTGCAAAACTAAAAGAGGAACAATATGTGGGAATGAGAGGAGCTCTGATGCCCACATGTCCTAGGATTATGAAAATGAAGGGAATATAATGTAATTGTCTCAGGGAGTGAATTAGCATGTAGGAGAAGTGGATCGTGTAAAGAGAAGCGTTGAGGTTATGATGTATGAGGATATCATAAAATTCAAGACAGAGAAAATAGTATCTTATTTATTTCATAGTGGCAGGGTGGTGCAAGGGAGAGGATCGATGTCCTCGTCTTCTCAACAGGTTGGTTCCTGGAAAGTTGGTACATGCAAACTCTATTGTTGAGTTGGTTCTCAGTCAAGGGGATTGGTGTCCCCTACAAGTTGGTGCCTGCAAACATTGTTGAGTTGGAGCTCAACCAAGAATATTGGTGTCTCCTACAAGTTGGTGCATGCAAGCTTTGTAACAATAGGTTGGTGCCTACAATATATTGTAAAGAAAGTTTTTTGGTTTTCTCCCATTTGGGTTTCCACATTAAATATGTGTACTATGATATTCTGTTGATTTTATGTATTTGATCATATAATTACTAATTAAAATGGTAAATAGAAAAAACAATTGTTAAAATATGTCTAATACTAATTCACCCCCCTCTTAGTATCAGTGTATATTCCAACAATTGGAATTAGAGTGAGTTCATTTAGGAAAATTCTAACCACTAGAAGGTGAATCCTCATAGCTCAAATGGATGAACAAGAAGGGTTTTCCACAAATAAATCCCCAAGATTTTATGGATCAGATTATGTTTTCTGGTAGATAAGAATGCAAACCTATTTCACGTCACTTGGGTATGGAATTTGGACAGAAGTAGAGAATTATTACATAGCTCCAAAAACTACACCAATTGATATAGATGGAAAGAGGATCAGTAACAACAATTACAGGGAAAATAATGATATTCTTTGTGGATCGAAAAAATAAATGCATACCAAAGTCATGCATTGTCCCTTAGAAAAATAGATGTGGGAAAAATTACATAAAATTTATGAAGGATATCCCAAGATCAAGAGAGCAAAGTTACAAATTCATAGAAGACAATTTGAGACTCTCAAGATGAATAAAGAAGAGATTATTGCATCCTATTTTCTTCGCTTGGATGAGGTTTTGAACTCTATCAGAGGATTAGGAGAAAATATTGAAGAAACCATTATTGTGAAAAAAGTGCTTAGGTCACTTCCCTCAATATTTAATCATGAGATATCTGTTATTGAAGAAATGGAGGACCAAGAGAAGATGATAATGTATGAGTTGAATGGAATCCTCACTGCATATGAAATGAGGATAGAAAATAATAATCTAGCAAGGGAATCAAGGGAGGAAGAAACCTTCAAGGAATCAAAGGAGATAAAGACAAAACAATGTAAGACAATTGATTTCTCAGATAGTGAACTAGATGTGGAAGAAGCCAATTTTGTCAGGAAGCTCAAAGAAGATACAAAGGTAAGCTTCCCTTCAAATTATTTAATTGTGGAAAAGTAGGACACTTTTCCCATAAATTTCCTTATGCAAAAAATGGAAATAGCAATGTGAAAGAAGATTTTGGTTTCAAGAAGTATAACAAAGGGAATACTGAAAAGAAGAAAAAAATCTACAAACAAAAGAAGAATCTATATACCAATGAAGATGACATCTCTTCAGATGATAGTGACAATGAAACAAATGAAATTTTATTTATGGTTCTAGAAACAAAAATAGATGGAGAAACATATTCAATTGAATAAGACAATCCTCAAAATGATGCAGAAGTAGACCTTGAAGAGGAACTCTTGAGTTCCCTAGAAGAAAAAGATAGACTCAAAGAAATGAATAGAAATAATAAAAAGGAACTATAAAAATAAAAATATATGGAATATGATGTCGAAGAAACAAACAAGACAATAATTATCATAAAGGTTCAAGTAGAAGAGGGAAAGAAAGTTGAAGAAACTTTAAAATCCCAACTAAAAGAGAAAGAGAATATTTGTAGCAGTATATAATCTAAAATAGTCTATCTGAGAAGGGAATTGTAAATATCACATGCTCGGATAAATTTTGAGAAGAGCTCCACAACCTTGAATGAAATCCTAAATCATCAGAGATAACCATTTGAAAAAACTAGTCTTGGGTATAATAAAGGGAAGGAACCTTCCAATGAAGAAGCCCCAACCTATTCAAAATAGTCAAATGAAGAAAGAACCAATAATTATGCTAATACACTTATAAAATCTATCAAAGTTGAAGACAATATGAAGGAAGAACAATATGTTCCACAGAAGAAAAATTATCCTTGTTGTGTTGGTTTTGCCACTTGGGTGAGAAAAAACACAACACTTTCTTTCCTAGTCAAGTCATCTAAACAAGACAGAGGTTTGTGAGTTTATTAGATAACCAAATATACATGAAACAAGTAAATATAAATAAAAACAAAAGGAAATAGATGTTAGAGAAGCTTGCAAGAACTAGAACCATGAAAAGCAAAAAATGACCATCATATAGATACCAATGGATCAATATATTGATAGGCTAACACCATAGAGAAAGGCAAGGACTTATGAATCCCCTCTTCCTCCTTGGGAGGGATCTTGAGTTCCCCAATAGAGAGGTCTTCTCTTCATACAATGGAAAATGACAATGGTGAAGAAATACAATGTCAATCCTCTCAAGAGGTGAGTGGAATGGCCCTTTCTATAGTGCTTGAATGATTCAAAGAAAAAAGAGGATTCTCCAAGAAGAATTCTTGTAGCATAACAATACCTTGAAGTTCTTATTTTTCTAGCACACCCATGGCACATATTTATAGTGTCCATTCATGGAAAGATACAATTGGTTCATAATGTGAACAAGGGGCCTTTTAGGGAACTTCCTACCCCTTGACCAACCTCCAAGCTAGATTTCGCTCAGTTATGAGTGTCAAATCATGTTGGGGGTCAAACTAGAAGTGGTTGAGAGGCCAACAAGATTCATAAATGTGTCGTTCATGAGAAGTGTGTGTATTTTCTTGTAGGTAGTCGCACATCTTGCGAACAATGTGTGCCTATGGTTGTGTTATCCTGCGCATAGTGCACACACTTCCTTTGGTGAATTTGCGCACTTGATTTTTTAACCAAGTATATAGTTTTTTTCCTTTTTGATGGATTTTGGTGTCGTAGGTGAACTAATTTCTGCTAGAATTGATATCTTTATTCAACCATTATGTGCAATGTTGCAGATGATTTTTCAATGATAACACTCCTCACAAGGATGGAATATGGAAGACTGTCCCATCAAAATGGATTCACACAACCATGTACCAAATTTGTTTCTTAATCTATTGTTATTCCTATAATGGCTTTGGTCATAAAGATATAGATTGTAGAAAAAATGTAAGAGGCGATCCTATGAGTAACAACAACCAAGATACCCATGGATTCTCAAGAATAAATTATAATTCATTTTCCCCTTTGTTGAACTATAACATCATATGTTATAACTACAATAATTTCAATAATGAAAGGAATCCCCAACAATCATGAAAATAAATCAGGAACAAAAGAAAGAAAAATCCATGTGCGTTCAATATGCACTTTGTGCGCAAAAGAGTGAGGATAAGTGGGTAGTTGACAATGGGTTCTCTAGTCACATGACAGGAGATATAAAACATTTTATCACCCTGAAGAAAAATGAAGGCAATGTTACCTTAGGAGACAATGAAAGATAAAAAATAATTTAAAAAGGCACTCTCGGTCTTGACAATAGAAGACCTAAAGTTGAAAAGGTTTTGTGTGTTGAAAACTTGAAACATAATATTATTAGTTTAATCCATATGTGTGACCAAGGACATACTCTTACCTTTGACTCACAAGAATTTTAAATCATAAAAGAAAATTCAGGCAAGTCAGTTGCAAAAGAAATCAGGACCCCAAACAATGTATGCATTATTTATTAAATTAATGGAGAAAAATTCTTCATGGGGAAGACAGATGAAAATTGGTTGTGGCATAAAATAATGGGTCACATGAACTTTGACAAATTTTTAAAAATCAGTACCAAAAAAGTAGTAAGAGATATGCCAAAGACCACCAAACCCTTGAGTACTATTTGCAAACAATGTTAGCATGGAAAATGATCAATGGTGAGATTCAAGACAAATGAATATGCAACATCCAAGAGATTGGAACTTGTGCATACATATCTCTGTGGGTCAGAAAGAAAAAAAAAAAAAAAAAACATACAAGGAGAAAGCTATTTTATGTTGCTCACTGACGATTATACAAGAATGACTTGGGTTTTCTTTCTCAAAAATAAATCTGAGGCCTTTGAAAATTTCAAAGCATTAAAATATTTAGTTGAGAATGAGACTGATCTAAAAATTAAATGCTTAAGATCAGATAATGGAGGTGAGTTCACATCCAATGAATTTGAAGAATTCTATGAAAACCATGGAATAAAAATATAGTATTCAGTTGCAAGAACCCATCAACAAAATGGAGGAGTTGAAAGGAAAAACAAACATGTACAAGAAATCATCAGGGCAATGTTAAATGAAGAAAAATTGTCAAATAGATTTTGAAGAGAATAAATTTACACTACTATGTACATTCTAAATAGAGGGAAGATAAGAGTCAATTGTCGCAAAACACCCTATGAACTATGGAAAGGTCGACAAACATCTGTCACACACTTCAGAATATGTGAAATCAAGTGTTACATCAAACGAGATGATGAGGACATAGGAAAGTTTGAATCAATAGAATATGAGGGGATTTTTCTTGGATATTCATCAAGAAGAAAAGCCTATAGATGCTACAACAAAAGACTGTAGAAAATTGTTGAAAGAGTTAATGTAAGAATAGATGAATAACTACCACACAAGAACAAATGGGATGCAGAAGAAAGGGATTACAACAAAGAAGAAGAAGAATCATATCAATAAGAAGAAAAACTAGAAAATGAAGAAGAAGAAGAAGAAGAAGAAGAAACAAAATTCCAAGATACACAAACACCATCTAGGTTTGTATAGAAAAATCATCTAGAAAAATTAATTCTTGGTGATGAAAATGCTAAGACTCGGACTAGGAGGAAACTGGAAAACAGTTCTGAAAATGTGAATCTCTTTTTATTGTACAAAGTAGAACCTAAATTATTTACAAAACTCGTAATGATCAACATTGGGTGAATTCTATGGAAGGAGAGTTAAATCAGATTGATAAAAATGAGACATGGGAACTTTCCCAAGACCCAAAGATAAAAATGTGATTGGTACAAAATGGGTATTCAGGAATAAGATAAATGAATATGGAAAAGTAGTAAGAAATAAATTAAGATTGGTTTGTAAAGAGTATTCTCAAGTAGAAGGCATTGAATTTGAAGAAACATTTTCTCCTATTGCAAGGATAGAAGCCATTAGATTTTTTTTGGCATTTGCAAGCTTTAATAATTTTAAGGTGTATCAAATGGATGTCAAGTCAAGATTCTTGAATGGAAATTTAGAGGAACAAGTGTACATAGAATAGGTTGAATGGTTCTTATTTTCATAAGATGAAGATTATGTTTGAAGATTGAAGAAATCACTTCATGTATTGAAGAAAGCCCCCAGAGCATGGTATTCAAGACTTGACAAGTACTTACAACAACAAGGCTTCAAAAGAGGAACAAAAGACAGCGATATTTACATCAAAATAGATAATACAAATATGTTTATCATTGTATTTTATGTGGATGATATTATTTTTGGAAGTGATGTTTATGAAATGAACCAAATGTTTGCAGAATAAATGCAAAAGGAATTTGAGATGTCCATGCTTGGAGAATTGTCATTATTTTTGGGACTACATATTACTCAAACCAGCAAAGGCATATTCATTTATCAGACAAAATACATCAAATATATGTTAAATAAGTTTGAAATGGAAGACTCTAAACTTGCCAGCAAACCCATGGTCACTGGTTGTAAGATAAGAAAGGAATATGAATATAATGATACTGATCAAACCCTGTATAGATCAATAATAGGTGAACGACTTTATGTGACAACTTCAAGGCCAAATATAATGCAAGAATTAGGGTTAGTTGGAAGGTTTCAAGCTACACCTAAGGAAACACATGTACAAAAAGTCAAAAGAATATTTAGATATTTGAACGGCGTGTTGGACTTTGGTTTGTGGTATCCCATAAAAAGAGACTTCACTCTGATAGATTACACAGATGATGATTGGGTAGGTAGTGTGGATGAAAGAAAAATAGCTAGTGGTGTATCATTCTTTATGGGAAATAGCTTGGTGTCCCAATTCAATAAGAAGAAATAATCAATTTCTCTATCCATAGCAGAAGCATAATACATTGGAATAAAAACATGTTGTACATAGGTCCTCTGGGTGAAACAAACATTGAAACACATTCAGGTAAAATATGATTATCCCATATCAATTCTATTTGACAATTCCAGTGGAATAAACATATATAAGAATCTAGTCATGCATTCAAAAACAAAACACATTCTAATCAAGTATCACTTCTTGAGAGAGAAAGTCAAAGAACATAATTTCAAACTGGATTATATTGACACAAAAGAAGAGATTGTTGATATACTTACAAAACCTCTTCCTTTATAAGTATTTGAGTATCTTAGACATAAACTAGGGGTGGTCACTATGCCCTCCAATCACTAAATCACTATGGGAAGAGCATCAAATCATGGGGATATATAGAAAGAGAGAAGGGAAAATGCTAAGGGGGGGGGGGGGGGAGACAAGAATATTGTTGGCTGCAATGAAGAAATTTCAGATTACAATATCCCTTTTCCATTTATGTCAAAGGGGGAGAGTAGAGAGAAAGGGGGGGATTTGCAGAAAAGGGAGACTTGTAGGAAGCAATCCTTTAGATGAGAAAAAAATGATGGGATCTATGGTTGCATATATTGGAAGAGTTTAGTTTCATATTGTGTTTCCATCAATGATAAAAGGGGATATTGTTTAGAAAATGTTTTCATTGATTTCAAAGTAGCAATGATGATGATGATGATGTGGCAGTGGTTGAGAAAATGTTGTAATTGATGTCAAAGTAGCAATGATGATGATGACATTGTAGTGATGATGATGATGTGGCATTAATGATAAGGATGAAATAGTGATGATGATGATGTGGCAATGAAAAAGGGAGATTGTTTGAGTATTGAATCCATGAAGCCAAGTGAAGAATCCTTGAAGCCATAAATCCAATAGATTGCATATATTCTCTTACGGAAGAGAGATCATGGTAAGAATATATTTAGTGAAAGAAATAATATATTTTGCAGTAATTGATTTGTGGATAGAAGGAGTTTAGAAAGAGATATTGGACATAGTTAAAAGGATTACAACAATGTAGACCTAAATGAATATTGGTTTTGGGTTTTTGAACTGTGTCAGGAACAATGACCATTGAATCAATTCCACAATTAAATCATAGTCGTTTATTATGTCAGGCCAAGTTTTCTTGTGTTTTGAAAAGGGACAGTTGAGATTAGATCGGGGTGAACCCTTTCCAAAATGAATGACCGAGATCAATCCTGGATACTATTGTATCATCGACAAATTGTATTGTCGGGGATTTGTTATGCTAGGATTCAATATTCACAAGACATTTGATGATGATCAATCAGAAGAGAGCTTGCTTGTCGATGATGACCACTATATCACCAACGATGATAAAGCTATGAAAATGAACAGTGTATGCAGCAATAAGATCAATGGTCTGGGAGAAAGGCTTGTGGAAAACTTTTATTGGAGTGGAATTTTTAGAATGGGTCCAAGTTTGTTGAAGTCCAAAGTTCGTTGGGGTAGTGTACATTGAGACACTCCAATTGAAAATTCATATGACGACGAAAGTATATAAGAGACAGTGCAAACCATTGATTTGGCACGGTGAGTTGATCTCCAACATTCGTTGATGATGGAAGTGGACTATGTTACCAATCATAAACATACTCTGACAATGATGAAGGAATGCGTGACCAAGATGCTAGTGTGACATATAGAGTGTCCATGGAGTGTCATGTGTCAATGTATGATTGTGTGGGATGAAAGTGGGTCTAGTTGGGCGTGAGGCAATCTTAGCCATTGAAGTTGAGTGGATCTCCACCATTCGTCGATGCACTTGTTGTCCTAACGATGATGATCATAGGACCTGGTGGAAAAGAAGAGAATAAATCGAAATTTGTGATCAAATGAAGAGATGATCATATGGCTGCTAAGAGACAAGTAAATGTTGTGTATTTTGGTGGAAAAATAAAATTTCAAATGTCATGATCTATCCAAGGGAAAATGTGATGGATGTTGTGCATAGGTACCCTGATTATCCCAATATCAAGGAAACAATAGATGAATGAGATCAAATATGGAACAAATCTAATGGTGGTTGACTCGTAAGAGAGTATAATTAAATATTGAGTTCCTGGAGGTCCCAATGAATAAATCAATGGTCAAAATTTATTTGAGGATTTAATTGGATAGTTTCTATGTAATCAAGGTTTATACTGCCATCGAAGTGAGAATATCTCATGTGGGAATTCAGTCTAAGGATTGATTGGAAAACTATTGAGCATCAAGGTTCATACTCTGTCTGGAGAGAAAATATCATGAAACAGAGGGGAACTTAGACTAGTTTTGTGGATGATATTTGGAGCCCAATTTTGAGAAAGAATCAAAGGGAGTTGGATTAGAACCCTTCAAACTTCATATGTGGACAAATGATTGAGTACATGAGTTTTATAAATAAATATGCCTAAATCAGACTTGGTGGGGATTATAAGTGAGTTAGTGGTGAACTCTAAGGCTCTCAAGTGTGAGTGTGTGAAAAGGATGGGAGAGTGAGGAGTTTTGAAGTTGCAGAACTGAAAGAGGAATAATATGTGTGAGTGAGAGGATATCTTATGCTCACGGATCCGAGGATTCCAAAAATGAGGGGAAGATAATATAATCATCTTAGGGAGTGAATCATCATGTAGGATAAGTGGATAATCTAAAGAGAAGTGTTGAGGTTATAAGGTCCGAGGA
The DNA here is from genome assembly GCA_009831015.1 of Picea engelmannii. NCBI lineage: Eukaryota > Viridiplantae > Streptophyta > Pinopsida > Pinales > Pinaceae > Picea > Picea engelmannii. The sequence goes on along the minus strand of ML785783.1, from coordinate 675,638 downwards.
TATCATAAAATTCAAGACAGAGAAAAAAGTAGCTTATTTATTTTAGGGTGGTAGGGTGGTGCAAGGGAGAGGATTGATGTCCTCATCTTCTCAACAGGTTGGTGCCTGGTAGGTTTGTACCTATAAACTCTATAGTTGATTTGGTGCTCAGTCAAGGGGATTGGTGTCCCCTGCAAGTTGGTTCATGTAAACATTTTTTAGTTTGAGCTCAACCAAGGAGATTTGTGTCTCGTGCAGGTTGGTTCTTGCAAGATTTGTAACAGTATGGTGGTGCATACAAGATCTTGTAAAGAAATTTTTGTTGTTTTCTCCCATTTGGGTTTCCATGTTAAATCACTGTGTACTATGTTATTGTGTTGATTTTATGCATTTGATCATATAATGACTAATTAAAGTGGTAAATAGAATTTTTTTTTTGTTAAAATCTATCTAATATTGTTTCACCCGCCCCCCTCTCAATATTAGTGTATATTCCAACACCTCATCTTCACTCTCTCACAATGTCCTCTCTCATTTTGTTAACTTCACCATTAAAATACAATATATAGGATCTTGTGTCATCAAAAATCCCTAATCCATTGACCTGGATTAGATTACAACCTTAATTCCTTAACCGGAATTAGAAAACGATGGGCCAAAAAACCATGTGCCAAAACTACCTAAAATAGACACAAAAAAAGAACACCCAATTTTTTTTTATTAGGGGTTGATCCCCTATATGGGGGGGTTGTTTCATCCTCATTGTTCCCATTTCAACATAATATCGCACGGGGACAATAATGCAAAGAATATAACACAAGCCCCTTCGAGGGAGTAGTATCCAAATGCGACTAAAACAAGACTTATGAATTAGTAAGATAATCAAGATCCACAACCAACATTTGGTGAAGAGATTGTCTCGAGAGAGCCGAGGGATTTCTAACATGACAGAGCCATGACACAATTGGAATCTCCTTTTTCCACCATAGTCCTAAAGATAATAATTATTCATGATGAAACTTGAATATGGAATGAAACATAATGGGGAATTCATGGTTTCACATTGATAAGGTCCAAAGTTATAAACTAAGAATCTATGGAATCGAAAGAACCAATTTCCAATATAAATGATTTTTACTACGTAGGGAAACTTTGGAGGACCTGTAAGGAATATATAGAACATGTATCTTGGACCAGATATTCAACAATGTTGTATTTCTAAGCATCCTAGGAATTATTATTATGCATCGACCATTTCAATACACCATTGGGAAGGTGTGGCATCACATCAACTACCAATTTATCTATATGCAAAGGATTTGGTAGTTCCTATGTGGATTTTTATTTTCATTTGGATATATCCTTGGGAGCATCATAATTAAGATCCCAATTCTATACATTTACATGATGTTCACACATGAACACATTTTATGGACTTCCCCCTTGCGGGGGGGCTCTCTGGTTTCCCCCTTCTAGAAGTTCGGGGTTGTTAGGTATTCAAGAACAATTTTTCATCCTTGTGTATGGAAAGGGTTTGTTAATATAGTGGGTTTCTAGTGGGAATCCCATTGTTCCAAAAATCATTGGGAATCCTCCAACTTGGGGCATTGGTGAGTCAAATGGTATTCCATACACAACTTGCACAAAATTTTGACCTTCTTCTTCTGCTTCTTACCCCTTCTAGCATTGTTGTTGTTTTCATTATTATCTTTGTCCCATTTATTATTTTGTGGTTATTGTTTCATATGGGTTCTTGGTGACCCTTAGGGTTATATGTTTGAATAGTATGTACATCATAGGAATAAATGGAGCCAGAGGTACTGGTAATACTTTAGATAGTCGTAGGTGGATACAAGGACATTTGTATCATTTGATGCATGACTTGATTGGCCATTGATATATCCATGGAACGAATCACACCATTTGTGTGTGGTCCTTGTTTCATCTTAGTAGGATCCATTTATTCCATTGGTGCATTGGGAAAAATCTCATAAAGAAATCTAGATTGATAATAAACCAAATCTAATTATTGGGATCTAAATATCACTTAATCCTTGGTTGTGATCCTTGACAAAGAGACATCCTTGGCTATGTAAGGAAATAAGTACTTCATAAACCAATCCAACAAAATCTCATCAAGGATTTTGTCTTTAATCATTTGATTTCACCTCTGTCATTCTTGGATGTCATCAAAGATATGCGTGGAAGTGGCTTGTTTAAATGAGGTCAAAATATCCATTCATGTCTCATAGAGGATATGAAACTAAACATGGTTCAATAAAGTCAATGACAAACCATCAAAATTACAAAATGAGGCTTGTTGGAGTTCAATATACATTTCATGGCTACTTTAGTCAGGGTATGCTAGAAAATTATGAGACTAATGAAGTCATCCATCAAAGAGTTTGATGAACATGAGAGATGATTTTAAGGACCTAACCACCCTAAATCCTCATATAGGTAGAATAATATATTTTCCATGTAATAAAGGTAGATATTAATAAGGCTTGGAAATAAGGAAGAATAAGTCAAATGTAAGAATACCTAATAGAATCTTCGACTTCTAGAAAGATCTTCCTCTAGATTGTTCTTTTGGTAGATATAATTAGTATAAATAGGATTCAAGGGCATGAGAAGTATTTGTATTGAGAATTATTGTAATAGAGCATCGCTCTGCTGGAGGTTTCCCCCTCGAAGAGCATGGATGATTTTAGGGGCTAAATTTCGGTCATGGGCTAATTTTCCATGGTTTTTCCAAAAACGAGATTCACTATTTTAAAAATGATTCACCCAAATTCTATAGAAGAAAATTATTTTAACTTAAAAATTTCCAAAAATTTATAAAATTTTTATAAAATCCTTAGAAATTTGAATATTTTTACTAAAATATCGCAAAACATTTATAGTTGGCATATGAAGGATAAGTAAGATTCGCCAAGGTTTCTACATTTTAAAATAAATTTCCATCCTTAAAATCGTCCCTGTCAAAGAGGAAAGTGAACATTTTTTGCTATCAATGAAGGTATTATTGTGGTGTTGTGGTTTCATATATTGTGTTGTTCCATTGTTATTCTCTGTAGTATTTATGTTTTCTCCTATTATAACAGATCTAGTATCTTAAAAGTGATATCGGATCACTTTCCTTGGTAGGAATCGTGGGATAAAAAATTTCAGGGTAGAGATGTATTCTAGCATCTAAAAACTATATATATTTTTCGTTCAGCGCATAAATCCATGGTCGGGGAAGCATACACATAGTAAATACAAGAGGTAATTAAGCTCACATTGTTGGACACCCTTGTAACCCATGTTGGTACCCTTTCGAGTGGTATCACATTAGACAACACCTGTATATGGATGGGCCTAGGTATCCTGAACCCTCCATAGATCAATCTATCGTCCTCCTGAATACTATAGTGCCACTGAGAACAACACTCGGGAATATACTCTCTAGTACCTGGGTAATCAAGTAGTATGGATAATGGTACAGTCTAACCTCTTTAGTTGGTGCTCTGAGATATTGGGCCAAGCAATATTTTTCGACCCCACACATATATTAGAGAGCTATAACACAGGGAAAACCCTTATCTGTAGGAACCCTAAAAACCCTAACCTTTGGTACATAAACAACACAGACAATATGTATTGATATGCAACCTTTCCTCCTGCATTCTGGTTGCAAAATTACTACACATTTTTTCCTGTTAAGAATTTGGGAATTTCGACACTGAAGTATTATTCATATTAGAGTATACCTCTGCAGGAGTAATAATAATAATAATAAATACCTATACCATTGGATTCCTCTCTTCATCCTAATCAAAGTGGTACCTATCATTTTCAATAAATAAAAATTCTCGTGGACCCGACCCCTTCCCAACACCCGTATTTGACACCTATCCCATTTCATTTCTCTTTTCACCCTACACACTATAATATATATTATTTTTCAGTATTTGTTTTAGTGGCCCCACTCCCCCTCCTTGACACCCCTCATTCTCGAATGGCCACCACTCACAACCAATAATTCCTTCATCTGCAAGATGAATCTAAATAGAAGAAGGAGAACATCCAGAGACTAATATAAAAACTTTCTTCCACAAATTCCAACTTGGAAACCTTTGAGGCCAAAGTTACAAGTGAATTGACTGATTTTAAGGGTGAATTTTCCTCCCTCACCCAATGGTTAAAACATTCCCATAGTTCTTCCTCATTTGAATAACATTCACACTTTGAAGGTGAGAACTCTTCCCATAATATGGCCTTTCATTCCAACTCTCTTCCTCATGATCTTCGTCTCCCCAGAGTTGTGGTGAATAAATTTGATGGATCAGATCCCATAGGCTGGGTCACTCAAATGGAACATTATTTCTCATTTCATGGCATTACTGATGAGTTGGAAAAAATTCGTTATGGTTTCCTCTATTTAGACCCTAAACATTGGTAATGGTGGCAATGGCGTAGAAAGACCCACCATGGGTATGTTGCTTGGACACAGTTTGTTGCAGAGCTGTATGAATTCTTTGACACTGACACCCACTATCTTGGTCATTTGACCAATTTGAAGCAATATGGAGTAGTGGAAGACTTTATATCTACCTTTTAACACTTGGATTTCATAACCGAGGGCATGTTCGATGCCTTCTTATAGGAATGTTTTATCAATGGCCTCAAATATGAAATTCACACCCACGTCCTCATGGATCGCCCTCAAACTTGGTTGGAAGCTACTCAATGATCCAAAAATCATTAGACACCACTTATTTCTTCACATATATACATGCAGTATCTAACTTGATCCAAAATAATTTGTTGATCATATTAGGGTGGTTTGCAGAATTTTGATGATGTTCTTTGAACCCAAAAACTCATAAATTGAAGATTAGCTTGCTTAATGATAGTGAGATGACACAATATAAAATAAAAGAACTCAAATTACATACTTTTGTTTCATCTTTAAGTTTCATTCAATCCAATGAAAATTGTCTTCTCCATCTCAAGTATCAAATATCACATGTAAAATGACTCACATATGCCAATTTAATTGATGCTCTTAAATTCCATTACTCAAAACAAGAAAATAACTTCATCATTGAAATACTTGCGAAATTATGAAACTTTTCACTATAAAGTCGACCAATTTCCAAACTAGCTCAATTTCATGCTCTTTGGCACACAAAATAATGCATTAAATGCTCATTAATGAAAAATTGAGAAAAAAGTTTTACAAATGACCTCAAATCCCAAAAAATACCTCATATTCATGATCCTTGAAAAAAATCATGTAGAATCGATATAAAACACTTGAAATTCCATCAAGGTATCATTTGGCATGATTTACAGTGCAACACAAAATTAAACTTATACTTGCATGTACCTCTATACAATCTGTATAGTCTCAAAATCCATGCACCTCAAAATCCTTATAGTATTAGAGTATGTGCCTTGGGATGCATGTAGAAGCATTGGGATCTGTGCCCAATATATAGGGCTCAGTCCTAAACTACCTCACGAATAAACTGGAAACTATATACTAAATATGGTAGGAATCTTTGCTAAATGTGGCCCAGTTGGTGCATTGGTTAAAACCATCCACTAACTTGGCAGAGGTTCTAGGTTCTATTCCTTTTCCATGGCATATAGTGGTTATATTTTTAAAGTTGTATATTACATATGGTTATAATATGTTGGCATATAGTTCCATATACCATATTTAGTATATGGTTTTATAACCATGTGTTCATATTTAAGCCCCTCGTGGACTTAAGCTTATGGTCACCTAAAAGGGTATATAACCAGGGGTTGGGGCTATCCCTTGACCCCTTCCCCTCTCCACATTAAACTTTGAATTAATTCAAATAATTTGATTTCCATATAGTGGTTAGGAACCAACTCATGGCATGATGGTTGTGGCAGGTATGTTAAGGCATAGAGGCTAGAGAGGTCATGGGGTCGATTCCCCCATACTCCATAATCATTTTACAACACATTAACCATTACCGTCCATTGAGGGGTTTCCACATGGAAACCTCTCATTGAATATCCAATGACGTGTTTCATTACATCATTAGACCATTTGGATGCCAACTCAACTGCCTAGTGAACTTGTACAATCATTCCACATGGCACCTTGGGGTGTGACCATGTCACCTTTAAGGTCATGCCACGTGTCACTATACGGACATGACACATGTCATTTTACCCCTTTGACTTTTGACTTTGATCTTGGTTGACTTGAACTTTGACATCCCATAACTTTTGCATACGATCTCCGTTTGACAAACCGTTTGCATCAGGTGAAAGATAATGACGCACTCTACGCAATGATGATATTTTAGAGAGGATTTGATATGGTAAAATGTTTAGCAATTATGGATCCCCTAGGACCTTTGAGAGAATTTTTTATCCTCTTGGACCTCTATGAGCATTTCTTAGATCCTCCTGGATCACACCTTCCCACTGAATAAATTTTGGAAAACCAAAAGTATATATATTCAAAAACTTAGTGATGATAAATCTAATTCACTCTTCCATCTTACTGAAAGGTTCTCATCATTAACTTAGTGATGAAGTTTCTTCACTCTTCCATCTTGCTGATTCTTTTGGAATTAAGTCTTCAATTTGGGTCTTTTATCTCAGGTACTGGATCAATGTACTTGTGTATGCTTCTCTAGAATATAGCTATGAATATGGCCTCATGCACTGTAGATAATATGATATATATCTCCAGTTATGTCGTATAGATTCCCTGACAACAAAATTCTTGTTATCTGGATCTATGCAATATCTATATCATGTATTTCAACATCCACTCCCATATCCTTATGCTAAATATAGTTTATCTTGGAAAATTTTAAACCAAGTTGAATGTTGATCTATGCCTTGCCCATTTGGACTCTTTGTTTTTGTACTGTTGATGTATCTATATAAGTATTTGAATTAATACTCTGTCCATTGTCACTCCTACCCTGAAAAACAATTTTGATTGTATTTTTATGATCTATACTTGTCTTGATTTCTTCTCTTCAAGGTATACATCATACAAACATTACATAGTATTAAATATTATTATAACATGCATCTTTATGTGCCTCTTTAAAACAATATTATTTTTTCCTTTACCATCTCTAGAAAGTTTTGCATTACTTTGATGCTCTTTCCGCTCTTGAACTACATGTTCCAACTGCCTGCATCCTTATGTTCCTTCTCTTTCATTTCTTTGAAATCAAGAATGTTGTCTAAGACAATTCAATCCATATGTAGCCCCTTAGCTGATTACAAGACAATAAAATTGTCCATATTGTTGTCTAGAGGCTTAGAAATCTTCATAACAATATTCCTGTCACCATAAAACAATATGTATAGGTGGCTATCTAGAAGTATATTTAATGTGATTCCTCTCACTCTATAACAAAGTGTAAAGGAGACTATCTAGAAATATCTAACGATATTACTCTCACTCTTTACAACATATAAGGTGGAAATATATAAACTCTCTTTACAAAATTCCTCTCACTCATACAAGGTAGAAATATAGAAATTTACAGAATCCCTCTCACTCTTATAATTTACAATGATTGGATTACAAGCCTTATAATAGACTTCATCAGATTACACATGCATATTATATTTACAAATATACATATTTACAAAATTTTGAATAGGGTTTACTTATGGACTCATTCTCCCCAGGGTACTGGGATAAGTCTCACAGCTTTCAGCCTCTGACAATGCCTCTAATGTTGATGTTGAATTTGACATTGAATTTGATGCAGAATCTGATGTCGAATCCAAGTAACCATTGGACCAAACTATTGGTATTCCAAGTAACCTATATAACCTCTCCTTACGGATACCAAGCACTATCATCGTGTCTAAAGTAGCTTCTCTTGAATACACAAGTAATCGACCATTGTTGGCGCAAACCAATTTTGGGAGAAATTGAAGAAGTTTTGAAGGAATCAAAGCATCACCAGAAAATGGGGGATCACACTAAAAATAAAGGAAAAGCGGCACCAGAAAAAGAGGAAAAGAATCATGTGAGTCATGTATGCATTAAAACCTAATCACATTAGGGTTAGGGTTTTTGTAATATATTGTAATGGCTGACAAGCCAAGAATAAGTATAAATAAGTACCTAGGAGGTCTAGGTCGAGGTGCTAGCATGTTAGAGAAGATTGTTTTGCATATCTAATAGAAACATGGTAAGATATATTACCTTTTTGTAAGTGTTTTATCTATATGAGAGTCAAGAATCTCAATCCCGAGGGTTATATCGCAGGCTGAGGAGCCTGGTGCGATCTAGTCAACCTCACAGGGATCGGGGAACTTGTTGTGATTGTAAGATTAGAGATTGTAGTGTGTGCAACACCATCTATTGTAGAACCATAATAAAAGATCTTGAAAGCCATATCTTTGTGGACATAGCCCGAGAGGGGGTGAACCACAATACATCATGTGTTATTTGGAATACTTATTGTTTATGTCTTTTCTGTCAATGGTTAAATATTATATGAATGTCTTGATGAAGTTTTTATATCTGTTTATTTACATGAATGAATAAAGAACGACAATGTTAATATAGTAAATAAATGAAGGTCACAAAGTACCATCCCTGAGGATCACAATCCCAGATACCCATTCATTCCTAGACTACAAGCACTTGAGCTTTGCAGTCACCCATATAAATGTCTCGAGTGAGACTATGCAGTACACTTAGTGTGTTGTGTTTCCTTCTGGTTTGACAGGAGGGCCGATAGTTTTAGAGGGATTTGTTGGAAGCTTGTTCATATCTGAACCTAGGTCAACTTAAGAAGTAGGAAGAGAGAGTAGTAACCAACAAATGGTTCCATTTTCGGCTGGAACTGCATGGGATTGAGTGAGTGGGATCCGTGAAAGAATCACATAGAAAATGGAGGTGTGGAAGGGGATGTTCATACCGTGGAATCTAATGAAGGTTGATATTGAAATATAGTTGAAAAAAAAGGCTCTTGAGTTTTCACAGAAGAACAATAGAAACCCTAAAATAACACCATACAAATATCTGGACAAGTACGTGTTTAACGGCTTGGAAGAGGTGTTTTTCTGTGATTTTCCACATGTATTGTAGGAGTGGATATTGAGGTTGAAATAAAACCACCCTACAAATTAAATCAGAGAGATCAAGTGGGATCCTATGGAGATCGTGTAGTTACAACAAGTTAATAACAAATTTGTGCACGCAATAGATTTCTGGCTAGACAGTATTGCTGCAGGGTTTATTAGAGAATTTGTAGTAGATACCGTGAAGTCTTACAATGCATCAGAGAAAGAAATTCTAAGAGGACCCAGATGTAGGTATATCAAATTGTTGTATACTTCCATCAAGATCTTACTGTATAACAAAGGTGTAATGACTATGAAAAAGGACAACTAAACTTCCTTGCGTGCACGGGGGAAGGGGGGAAGCACTGAAAAGAGATGAATAAATGGAGGAAGAAATGGATAAAGGAAAGAAGGAGGAGGCCTTGGACCCAATCATGATGGAGGAAGATCAAAATAAGAAGATCATGGAAACAAATGGAAGAACACGCAATAGAGTACCTTACCAATATAATATGAATAACAAGAAGAGAGCCATGGCAGATAGAGAGGGTCTGACAAGTGATGAATAACAAGTAGAGGATCTTTGGGCTGTGGAGAAGATTGAGGAAATCTTGCGTGCAACATATGAAATAAATACAAGAGTTCCAAGGGTAGGAACAAAAGGAAGAACTCATAACCATGTGAGTTTCAGTGTGGAACCCATAAACCCATGTGCGACTAATACACCAAAAAGAACACCACCGTTTAGACAACCAAATTTTAGTGGAAGAAATACAGCATGAAGTGCACCCAACCAAGGAGCGACGACTAGAGGATCTAGTTCAGGAAGTAGTAGTCAAGTATCTACAATGCACAAAGGTCGTAGTTCATCCCTGTTCAAAATGGAAGGACATGATCCCACCATCACGTTACCTGAATTCAAGGGAGAAGCATCAGAGGATCCTGAAAAACACTTGTTTATATATGAGAAGATTTGGGAAGAAAAACATATCACAGATGAGGATACAAAACTTGCACAATTAGATATTACACTAAGAGAGTATGCATTGGATTGGTACATGATGTTAGATGCAAATAGTCCACCAAGAACAACAAGGACGATTGCAGATGTCAAGAAGATATTGATAAATCAATTTTAGAAGCCTAGCTCAGAGGATCAGTACATGAATGAGATGATTGAAATCAGGCAGAAACTGAGTGATTCTATTTGGGATATCGATCAGAGGTTCAAATGGTTGAAGGTAAAATTTAAATATGTCATGACTAACATGCAACATAGACATCTCTTTGTGAACTCACTATTACCACATCTGAAATACCCTTTGAGGAAACAAAAGTTTCAAAATTAGGTAGAGGCTCTACAGGCATCCCTACAACTGGAAGAGAACCAGTATCAAAAGACAAACCCAACAATAGAGGAGATGAAGGAGGATATAAAGAACCTCACATTCCAACTAAACTAGAATAAGAGAAAAGAGAAAAGAGAAGTTGTTTGATGTACCACATTGTTAGCGATATTTCTTGCTAAGGGGTTTAGACATAAAAAGAATGGGTTAAAACCCACCTGTCCTAAGTTTTGGTGCGAATGCGCCCATGATTAAACGAGAATCAATATTGAACGGCCAAGAATCGCGCACCCAGATCAACGGCGTGCGTTGGATTCCGGACCCCCCTTGCCGTTCTACTTTTAAGCGGGGGAGGGGGTCCGGAATCGCGGGCGCAACTCTCCGACGATTCAGATTAGCGCGCCCGGATCAATGGCGATGAAGAGAATTCCGGACCCCCCCCACCTTTATACCTTTAAATGGAGGGGGGGGGGGTCCGAAATCCCATGTGCAGCTTCTCGACGGCCACGATCGTAGCGCCCAGATCAACGGCGCTCGTGCAGCCCCGCTCCTCTCAGCTGCCCTGTACTTAACCAGTGTGGGCCCCTTTCCTGTCATTTCATTCTCCCTTTTGCCTTTCCCCTGTTTCCGTGTGTCATCCATTCACCTATCCTCTTTGGTCCGCGTGGCTCTCCCTTCTTCCTACCATCCGCTCATTACCCGCCACGC
>ML785783.1:612078-658046 GCA_009831015.1 Picea engelmannii | reverse complement strand
GAGCTGGGTACTACTGGCCCACCTTATTTCCTGATGTCTGCAGGGAAATTAGAGCTTGCATCAAATGCTAGAAATTTTTAGGGAAGCAACAGCTCAAATCCCTGCCATTGAAACCTGTGGTGATCTCAGCACCCTTTCAGCAGTGGGGATTGGACTTTATCGGGGAGATTCACCCTCCCTCAAGTGGCCAGCACCGATGGATTTTGACAACAACTGACTACTTCACTAAATGGATAGAAGTTGTCCCTACCAGAAGCACTTCTCACAAAGTCATCATCAGCTTCCTGGAAGACATCATAGCTAGGTTCGGCTGCCCTAGCAAAATTGTCACTGACAATGCTTCCCCATTTCAGTCTGAGCCTCTGACCAGATTTTGTGAAAAGTTTGGGATTTCACTGATTCACTCCACTCCCTACTATCCTCAGGGAAACAGACTGGCAGAGTCCTCTAATAAAATCTTAATAAAGCTCATCAAAAGGCTATTAGAGGATAATAAAAGGGCCTAGGACTCAAAGCTCAAATTTTCACTTTGGGCCGATCGAGTGACAACGAAGAAGTCCCTGGGCCTCTCACCCTTCCAGCTTGTTTATGGGATTGAGGTTGTCTTCCCCACTCAGCTTGCCTTTCCTGTGGAAAATCTCCTCCAAGACTATGAGGGGTAACCTAATCATGTGCTCAGAAGAATCCATCAGATGGTGGAGGTGCAGCAGATCAGAGAACAGGTCCTGGACAGAGCTTACAACCGTCAGCAGAAGATCAAAAATGCTTTTGACAGGAAAAGCAAGAAGAAAGAGTTTGAGCAGGGCGACTTGGTGCTCAAATGGGATGCACCCAGGCAGGAGAAGGGCAAACACAGTAAATTTGATGCCCTCTGGTTCGGGCCTTTCAATATCCTTGAAGCATTTTCTAACAACACTTATAGGTTGCAGGATCTGGAAGGCAATGAAGTTTTCAGTGGCCCAGTTAATGGGCATTTCTTAAAGAAGTGTTTTCTGTGAGCCGCAGTCGACTCATTTCATTTTTGTTTTGTAAATATTGTTTTTTGTTTTGTTTTGTTTTTCGGACTAATAAATGACTCCATAGCCCAACAACAAAGGCACTAAGTCTGCAAAAGAGTTCTTAGAGCATCACAGGGATGACTCTATCCCCCATGGAGCCAAATGTTAGCGATATTTCTTGCTAAGGGGTTTAGACATCAAAAGAATGGGTTAAAACCCACCTGTCCTAAGTTTTGGTGCGAATGCGCCCATGATTAAATGAGAATCAATATTGAATGGCCAAGAATCATGCGCCCAGATCAACGGCGCGCGTTGGATTTCGGACCCCCCTTGCCGTTCTACTTTTAAGCGGGGGGGGGTCCGGAATCACGGGCGCAACTCTTCGACGGTTCAGATTAGCGTGCCCAGATCAATGGCGATGAAGAGAATTCTGGACCCCCCCCGCCTTTCTACCTTTAAACGGAGGGGGGGGGGTCCGGAATCCCATGTGCAGCTTCTCAACGACCACGATCGTAGCGCCCAGATCAATGGCGCTCGTGTAGCCCTGCTCCTCTCAGCTGCCATGTACTTAACCAGTGTGGGCCCCTTTCCTGTCATTTCATTCTCCCTTTCGCCTTTCCCCTGTTTCCGTGTGTCATCCATTCACCTATCCTCTTTGGTCTGCGTGGCTCTCCCTTCTTCCTACCATCCGCTCATTACCCACCATGCGTCCAGTTCCTTTCCACATCAGCCTCTCGCCCGAAGGCGAGTTCGTTCTCCCGTATTCTCCCCATCTACCCGGGTGTCTTCCGCCATGGATCACCCTCTGCCACCCCTCTCTGTCGTCGCTTTCACTTCTCGCCACTCCTTCCACGCGCTCCCAGATGCCATCACTCCTACCATACCACACACCATGACCTCCGCGCTAGCCCTCATGTCCATCCCTCAATCTATTCAGTTGTTCCAGGTGGCAGCGCGAGAAGTCTTCCCTATCCCGAGATGCTGAGTTGGCCTGGCCGTTCTCGATCCCAAGAAGCAGTTATTGAGGCGGTTGAGGGTGGTTAGATATCGTCTCCGCCATAATGGGGATGTCCTGCAATGAATTAAAGGCACGTCRATCCRCCRATGTAACTRTCAGAAKATCTATYGCRTCTGYCACAAGTTGCACGATTAGTCRRAGACTGCGRCTRCAGAGTGTCAGAAGCCATGCAGACRCAAAKCTTTGAATGCATTTTCTTGGTTCCGYTGCTGTTGTTGTYTTGAGTATATRTAGGCATTTTTKCCATTTTTGTATCTATCRATGSTAGAGCTAAGCTCCCGACTGTAAAGTTTCARCRATACYCTGGTTTCCTGGTTATGCCTCTRTGTTTGAGACTTCYTKGTTTGTAACAAACAGTTTCCTTTCTTTTCCATCTTTGTTTCATCTTTACTAGDGGKTTCAYAGTTGAAGGATTCAYGTGGACTTAACAATCTTGTTGCGATAAAGGATTTGTTGCGGCATCTTTGTATTCTCTGGTATATGTGTTTGAATGTAAAAGGATTTTGTGTTCGAATACATTTCTTCTTCAGTCTGTGATGAACCTGATGTTTATTGTGGATCTTTTCACTCTTCTTGCATAAGTCTTCCACCTACTCACCCTTTACTACGACTCACTGTTTGGAGTTTATCAAGACCTCACTCGTTAATGCATGCCTGGTCTGGTTTCTGAGTTGACACGATGTTGTTCTGAGTTTTCCTCCATTTGATCACCCCTTAAACAAATCGTGACATAAAACTGACGGGCTTCGGGCTCTGCTCCTGCTAGCAATCCAGGAGTGACTTCCGAATGCCAACACACATGTAGGATAGAAGGACACCATAATAATGAGTGCCCAAATTTCATGCAATACATGGAAATAGGGCTACCAAATCCTTTTCCAGTAGGAGGACCATGGTGCGAGATCTTTAAAATAAATTAACATGATCCATATCATTGTCCCATGATGCATAAGTATCATATAGTACCCAAGAGTTCATATTGAAACTTTTTCAAATCAGTGGGTCATGATGACAAAGAGTGTAGGACAATGGACTTGATGTGGGAGAGAGCATTAGACATTTATAGGGTGTAGGAAGAAATGATGACAGGGAAAGTTGCACCTCAATTTAACTAGGTATCACCTTCATATAATAATGCACAATAGGGGTTCAACACTGCACAAACTCAGTATAATAACACACAACCATAGTATAACCCCACATAGTATAATCAGCTGCCTGAGTACAATGCACCGCGAGGAGATCAAACTGGCTACAGAGGTCGAGGACAAGGTAGAGGAGGATTTGGAAGAGGCAGAGGTCCAGGAGTGTGCGATAACTGCCAATAGCCAGGAAACTATACAAGGGAATTTCCACTTCCACCTACGACATGCATGTATTGTCACAGAGCAGATCATGACATAGAGGACTATCCAACATTATTGGGAAATATTCAAGAAAAGAGAAATCAAAACAATCAGAATGTTCAATGGATTCTTGCAGAGGTGAAGGATGATGGAAGAAATATAAACATAGTTACACATGGAGGAGCTAAGACAGGAGCTAACATAGTACAGCAGGATCCAATACAACACCAATGGGTGAAGAAGGATACTAAACCACAGAAACTGTTCGATGCGGGGAAAGAAAAATAAATATTCAAGGAGGTAATACATGAGTTCCTCAATCAATATTTTTCATATACATCAACCATGCAACATAATTAGAACATACCAATGTACAATATGCCCTTATCAATGGACCACACCAATGAAACACAAGTTATAGAGAAAGTAAGTACCAAAAAGACTTTTCTTGAATCCTGTGTTAAGCTACTAAATAACCAATCATCTGTCCAAATTTTGCAAAATATGTTAGAAAAATGTAACACAGAAGTAGAGGGGAAGTTAGAACAGAAAACAATAAATCACCTCCATACAAGAAGGAGGAAAAGCAAGGAATTCAGAATGAATGCCAACATTGGAAATGCATGGAAATGTGTTACCCAAGAAGACATGGAAATGCATGGGAGAGCCCAAACTAGGATATTCACTGGTCCAATTTAAGATAGTAAACCAACACAAATTTCTACCAATTGAAAGTCTTAAGGGTGTGACAACATATCTAGATGGAGTGCGTGCTAAGGTAGACTTTGAAGTGATAGAGATAGTAGATGGTACAACACCTTATCCAAAATTTCTTGGTTTGGATTGGGAATTTGATAACCAGACCATAATCAACTTTAAGATAAGAAAGATGACATTTGAATCAGGAGAGTACAGAGTCATTGCACCATTAGACCCATCAGAAGAAGAAATGTTTCTAGAACCCACTTTCTTAGATCCGGAGGAAATCAACCAGTTATACAGAACCACCGCGCGAGAAGAGGATTATGTCAACCCAAATGTAGATGGATTACTCAGCTGGAGGAGCATCACATCATGTGATTCTGACTCAGATACAGGATTATAGAATTGACAACAAATATTACATGAATTATCCACAAGAAGGTGCGAAAGAATAGACCACGCAGTAAGATGGGTAGGTACAAAGATAAGAGAACCTTGCAGTTTTCATGGGGTGAATGAATTAGAATAATTCCTAACAAGATACGAAGATGAAGTGTTAGATAATCAAAGGAACTTAGCCCTATAAATTTCACTCAAGGAAACACCTATAAGATGGTGGGGTGCACACAAAGAAACAGTTAAGGACTAGTATCAATGTAAGCGACTACTGCGCATTATATTCAGCGCAGAGCAGGGAAGCAAGGAGATGCAGAGATATGATGGACATGAGACACCAAAAAAACACTTGGAGAAGTGCATAACACTATGGAGGGTGACACCACTGGAGGAATGGCCTCATCACTTCATCCACACATTGGAAGGAATCCCAACAAACTGGTATGTATACCAGGAACTGCGCAGATGCACTGCAGAACATACCACATTACTGCAAAATTTTATAGTCACTTTCTCATTTGAACATGAGAACCCCAACATGGATTCAACACTCAAATAGATAAGAGGGGTAATATTTGTTGATGAATCAGAGGTTGAACTAATGAAAGAGTATCAACAACAAAACATAGAGACAATCAAAGAATTGTTGTCATGCTACCATGTGCAGGAAGAATTACCAGATGAAGATGATCCATGCAATATTCATATTACATAAGTTGAAGGTGAAAGAGAGGTGGACGGTCCATCTCTGGAGTCAGAAGTTTTCGTTGTGCCAATCAAGGTGAATAAAGTCAACATTGGGACAAATGATAATCCCAAAATGGTCAGCATTGGAGACTATTGGGATGAACAAACAATGGAATGAATAACAAAGTTACCGTGCGAGTACAATGACCTATTCCCAATAATGTTTACATAGATGAAAGGCATAGCAAGAGAGCTAGGAGAGACGAAGATACCTCTCAAACCTGATGCTAGATCTGTTAGATAGAGACCATATAGACTAAACCCAATATATAAGAAGAAAGTGAAAGTAGAAATTGACATAATGTTGGAAGCTGGTATCATAGAACCAGCGGAGGAATGTGAATGGATAATCCCTATGGTTGTGCAAGAAAAGGAACAAGGGGGGATAAGGATTTGTGTAGACATGATAAAACTGAATGATTCTTTTCTACATGACTCTTTCCCTACCCCTTTCACAGATGAGGTATTAGAGAATGTAGAAGGCCACGAAGCATACTCATTTACAGATGGATTCTCAGGTTACCATCTGACCAAGATAGCTCCAGGAGACAGGTACAAGACCACTTTTGCCACAGATGGGGGATATGTACAACTTAAATATTTGCAAGGAAAAGAACTAAAATGAATGATCAATGGGAGTCAATTGAAACTGTATAAGGATAGTGGACCTCCAAACACTTACACCTTACAACGAAGTAAGAAAATACGTACATAGTGTATTATAGTAGAGGTTAAGATAGATAAAATGAGAAAAAGAAATAAAAAGGAGAAAAAGGAAGAAAATCCATAAAATGTAGAAATGGGATACAAATACAAACAAATCAGTGGATATAGAAGTTTTTGAGATAATAGAAATGTTAGAATTAACAATGTGTTGCAGAAAAAATAATGATTGAAAACATTGCACGGAGGAGAGAAGTTAATGGGTAGAAAGGCACAATGCATGGGAAACACTGCAAAAAGTGAAAACGTGACAACTGTCAGTGCAAAATAGTTGTCACTTCGTCATCCCTCTATAAAGTATTAAAAGTGGGGGAAATGAAGTCATTATGTTGTTTTATAAGGAGAAGAACATAGAGACGATTTGAAGAGCAAGAGAATACACATTTGTGATAGAAGGTGGAGATTTAGAAATCTACAGTCTGGATTTCATCAGCATGTCGCCACTGAGAGTTCGAGCATCGGGCATGGCCGATAGAAAAACAAGAACCAGAGCTTGGGAGGGACAAGTGGGCACAGAAGAAGTGACATCCGTAGTGGATGTGGATGAAATCCACACACCCTAAATTGAACAAAAAACCATGTGGGTGGAGGAGGAACACAACCTAGAGCAGGAGGTTGGGAAATTGGAGGATGACACAGAAATGATAGAATCTGAAGCATCGAGAGGAAAAGGGCCACAACAGGAGGAACATGCCATGGGTTCAGCACCAGAAGGATGAGAACCAGATGAAGAGCAGGGCACAACACATGAGGGTGTACCAAAGGTGGGGGCTTGATCCCCATAGGGAAGGAAAAAATCTCGCATTGAGAGTAGCGCACAAGGAGTGTCATGACCGCAGGTAGAAGTCACACTCATCATGCCCAAAATTCCATAAGGGGTGCACATAGATGATGAGATGGTTGGAGGGGTGAATATGATGAAGTATTCTGACCATGATGTGGTAGACACCATTAAGTTCCCAAACTTATCGCAATAGAATTACATGGAAAGTCGAGGAGAGGGTACATCAAGTGCACCACTATTGGAGCCTACGTAGTGAATCCTTGGGATCTACAACACATGCATAATGAACTTGCTTGATATATCACATTTCAGACATGGTAAACATATCAATGAGTGTGTAAAGAAACTCCTTGTGCGAGTACATGGAGGGATTCTATGGATGGATAGGCCTGTGTCTATCAATGTCGATATGATCAAAACAATTACCAGGCTACCCATGGATGGGGAGAAGCCAAAACAGTACTTGGAGGACAAAACAAAGGCCAAGGGAACCTCTGATGAAATCAAGGCCACGTATGGCACAAAGAGAGGCATCAAAGGAATCAAGATCAATGACATCAACGATCCTGCGACAAGATTCGCAACCCGACTCTTAGGAGGAAAGATAATGCGCAAGTGTCACAAAGAAGAGGTGTCAGTGAGAGTAGTAGAGGATTTCGTGCAGTTTACAAAGGGGAGTTCAATGAGCTAGGCTCCATACTTATTAAATTCATTTTTGGAGGATTTCAAAGATACACATGACTGGGGATCTGAGTTCCACTACTCGTGGTTACTCATCCTCATTGACCTCATAGGATGGAAGAAGCCCTCCTATAGAAAATATTTTGAGAGAATGGGACAGTGTGGAGCAGTGTGCTACATTTCACTAAGCTGCAATGCAGACTCGAAGAGGAAGAAGGAAAACACGGATATGATTGTGCGCTACCTTATATAAATACAGGAACTAATAGAAAATACATGGCGAATTTCACTAGATACTATCCATGAGTTTGGACAAATTTCCAACTTTAGGGAAACATTCCATAGCATATGGTTGCAAGAAAAGAGGGACACAACCAAGGAGTGGCTACAATTGAATTACTGCGTGACGACACAAGACATACATATGGAGGTCCAAGAGTGGCTTGAGGAATGGAAAGTTTTTGTGATCTCAAAATCAGGACCAAGAACAAAAACTTAAACGCCAGGTAGAATAGTCCCTGCACAACAGACATGCACAAACGAGGTGAACAAGAAGAAGAAGGCCGTACAGGCCTTATAATAGTACAAGGATCAAATCAAGGAACTGGAGGAGTGTGCATGATCTGGGCAGATATGCACACATGGGAGGAACTTTACTTTGTTCACCAAGTTGATTTGAAGTTGGTGACAAAGTGGTGAAAGTGGTGAATTTATGCTTTTATGAGTTTTATTTTCTCATGCATTTTATTAATGCTTTGTGAGAAAAAGGTCTCATGCATTTTTATGCTTTTATGAGATGCTCATGCATTTAATTATTCTTTATGAGATTTTGGAAAAACTCATACATTATTATTCACTTTTTATATAAAATGATTAATACTTGTGAGGGAAATTAGACTCACGTATTTATCATTAAATTATAATTTTGGAAACTGGTTTTTATGTGAGAAACCACCTCACACCAATTTGTCATTATTCTCAATTATAGGTTGAGAGAACCAAGGGCATGGTTGAAGAGTCTTTGGGTGGTTTTGAGACTTTTCCCATTATGTGTTTGAAGATAGTTTGAGAATGAAGAAAACGAAGAACAAGTTTGTTATTGCTCAAGATTCTAGAGTCATTGCAACTTTATTGAAGCACATATCACCAATATACATTCCAGAATTCGTTTTCCATGTCACCAATTGTTGGGGTGGTGGATTGACATATTCATGAAGGTTTATTTGCAACATGTTGTTTACAAGGCCTCCATTGAAGAAAATCAAGAGGATGCCAAGTTGATTTTGATCTGATTGGATATCGTTGTCTCTATCTGCGAGGTTCACAATAATGTCGATGGATCTAGTGGTGGATGCAATGTATTTCAAGTCCATTGACAAGTCACGTTGAGATATTCTGGCTCTTATTGCTGAAAATAATTGTGTGCCTATCATGCTTCGTCTCTCTTGACATTATGCCAACACTTATGATGCAAGTGCCTTACAAAATTTTAGAATTCTTTCTTAACTCGTTCAAAATATTTCGTGTTCTTGCAAGGAATATTGAGGCCGTGAATTTTTTCACCCCGACCAAGAATAATTATAGATTCAAGATAATTCAAGTGGTCAAAGATATCCCTGGGGAAGGAAAAAAAACATATAATTTTCTGCCATGATTCTACAGTGATATTGCTGAACATAATTCCGAGTTCAGTTGAAACTATTGTTTTGGACAACGCCGAGAGGCAACAGGAGAATATATCTATTGTTGTAGCAATTTTTGGTGATGATCAAAATAAGCACTGAGCAATAGGAGTCCAGGCCAAAGCGATGTTGGCCTTTGTGGCTTGGATACATGGTAGATATTTGAAGTCTTCACGTAAGGTTTGATGTCACGTTTTCATCATAGACAATGCCAGCACATGGGACATTCCACAGTGTGGGTGTGCTCCTGTCGAGGATTCTATAGTGAGAGTTTGGATTTACTTATAAAGCGCCAGGCCATATGAGCCACTATAGAGACCAGACTTGTTCTTGGAGCACGCGGGTGAACATTCTCATATTTGTTTGATGCCAAACATTTGTACGATGTGAATGTATATTAACCTTTGTTTTTGGGCACGTATCAATCATTTTAATGGTTTTGGCATAGAAAATATATTATATGTTTTTGTAATGGGTAGCTAGAACCATAAAAAACCACAATTAGATATGACCTGCTGGAACCATATCTCGAATAACTTTGGTAAGCCACTATACCATACTTTTGGGTGCATATATTATGCCATAAAATGGTTTTTGATACCTTGGTTAATTCTTTGGATGGCATGTTCTTTTTGGGTTTTACATTATAGTTTAACTCATATAAACTATTGAAATCCATTTTCATAAGATTACCATATGCCTAAGTTAAATTGATGGAAACCAAAGGAGTTTTTGGTAATTTCCCACAACTAGTGTACATTTTTGGTTATGATGCACATGGGGTTAGAAAACCTTGTATTGTTTCCATTTTGTACACATGTTTGGCACATTAAAATTGATGTAATTTCCATATAAAAGCCATGAAATTGGCTTGAAATAATCATGTAAAATTATTATGAAGCATTGTAATGGCTTTTTAGCCACTCTTGAGTGAGGAGAGTGAGAGGCGTTATTTTGTGCCTTAAGCCTTAAGTGGCTTCATTTTGTAATCATTATGTAAACAATTGAATGGGGCGATTTTCCTAAGCCATATTGGCATTCATTGTAAATTTGACCAATGAGTATGATTATAAACTCTTGGCAAGTAAGAGACTCCAAAGACTGTAATATATGTATCATCAACTATCGGTTTCAATTTATGTAGATGTGGGCTTCGACATTTCAACTTCGAAGAATAGAGGCGAAGGAGTTAGGGGTGTTCCTTTTTCCAAACATTTATTTTGTAGAAGTTGCAGGTGTTGGATTTGTGTTCTGATTCTGAAGTATGTGGGTGAAGAAGTCTTGAAGGAATGTGCCTTTTGAAGACATTTGCATACAGATACAGTTGATACTTTTGGAGACCAAAAGGTTCTTTTGTTAGGAGGCTTGAGGGAACCTCTTGCACGTCCTCAAAAGGGAACATCTTTCATGTCCTTGTGGTAAGGAGATTCTATTAAAGGGAAAATGAAGAAATTATTGCAGCCATTGTAATCTAAGTGGTCATTGGGAGAAGAAGTGTTGGAAGCTTCATCTCGAGCTTCGTCACACACCAAGCAAGAAACCTAGGAAAGAATCCACCAAGAGAGAGGATGCAAAAAGGGTGACAGAACATGTGGTCAATGTTCCTGCACTAGTCCTTGAAGGAACACAGTTGCAAAAGGAAGGCACCTTTGATTGGTTGGGTAAGCAGTGGTTATCATTTCTACAAAATTGAAATATTTTGGTTACTTAACATGTTTTGCAACAGAGAAAAATGTCGTTGCAACTCAGGCATTATAATGGTGCAATCAATAACTATGCTTGGAAAGACTCACGAGTACCTTGCACTAGCTAGCGTTATATTTGGAATACCAGTGCCAAGACGGACGTGTGCAGTGTTGGTGTGATTGCACATGAAATAACCTCTGCACCCGACTTTATAAGAAATTGTACAACAACGTGTGTTGAGACCAAAGTGGAAAAATATACAACTAATCTAGTTAATATATCCTTGAATGTGTTTGGTTTGTAGACCTGTGATAATGGATGAACATGCAGAAGATGATGTCATAGGAAACACACTGCAAAAATGTGATCAAATATCTGTGACATTGCATGAGGACCTATCACACATTTTTGGATCAAGCAATAACATTCATGTATCTTTTTTTTCCTCTTTTGTAATTAGATCCTATTATTGTGGATCTAGGAATTAATTCTCTTTTTTAATAGAGAGTGAGGAAAAACTATATAATGCCTTATGTGAGCCCTATGTAAGGAGAAGGAGAGTAATGAGGAATTAATGAGTGGAGTTAGAGAGCTATAGTGCTACTACTCCTAAGTATTGAGAGATTTATTCATGTAAGGAATTATCCTTATTAATGTATGGAGAAATATGAGTGTGAGTAGTCTTCTTGAATCCTCATTGAAGGAGAAGTAATCTGTTATGTAATCACTTATGAGAAGGTCCAAACATATTTTGAAGAAGGAATGAAAGTGATCTTTATTCCAATTGAAGCGGGTCCGGAGATGTAGCCCAGGAGGGGCGAACTTCGTTATCAACATCAATTGTCTCTCTCTTGTCTTTTCATGTTCTTTATTCCATTTGAGTTCATGTATGGTATGTATTATTGTTTAAAATCATGGTTCATCATGGACTCATATGCCATTTAATCCTTATGCAAATAATTTGTTAGAAAATGATTCTCGATTGAAAACTTGTGTAGAGTAAGTACTCACCCATTTTCAGATCAACACAGTACCTACCACTCCTCCTGAGGTAATTTCATAGTGCGAAAAAGATGCGACAACTTATGTAGAAAACATCGTGTGGGCATCACAATGCATCAAAAAACTAT
Organism: Picea engelmannii; assembly: GCA_009831015.1. Classification (NCBI taxonomy): domain Eukaryota; kingdom Viridiplantae; phylum Streptophyta; class Pinopsida; order Pinales; family Pinaceae; genus Picea; species Picea engelmannii. Next base: position 646,153 of record ML785783.1, on the reverse strand, counting down.
GGAGAACAATGCCTAGTTGTGGAGATAGTTGTTAGAAGATGAGAGTTTGCAAGAGTTGCAAGGGAAGGAAGACAGAGTGCATGAAGCAATGACATATATAAAACAATGACAATAGATGTTTTCATTTCCCAAGAGAATAAAGACTGTCGCTGAAATAAAGACACTACAGGCAGAGGAGAAAATGATACAAGCACAAAATAGTGCGCGATAGGCTCAATTGGAGCCCCTACAGGAAAAGGTAGAGCAATTGGTCATGGATATCGATGTAGAAAAGATGAACATAGAGAGGATAGGCTTGGAAGGGGGAGAACTACTAAAAGAGTGGTCATGATTAGGAGCAGTGCCAAAGAATAGCTGAGATGTATGTCGTGTTGGCACAAGCAGTGATAGATTATGTATTTAGACAGTGACTCGAGATGAGTCATGATGTCTGTGTTGGGGGCCCTATTGGCACAGGCCAATTTTTGGAGAAATTGAGGAAATTTTGAAGGAATCAGAGCATCACCGGAAAATAGGGGAGCACGCCGAAAATAAAGGAAAAAGCGACAATGGAAAAAGAGGAAAAGTAGCATGTGAGGTGTGCATGGAGGAAAACCTAACCACGTTAGGGTTAGGGTTTTTGTAAGATATTGTAATGGATGACAAGCCAAGAATAAGTATAAATAAGTACCTAGGAGGTCTAGGTCGAGGTGTTATCATGTTAGAGAACACTATTTTTCATAGCTAGGAGAAATATGGTAAGATCTGTTACCTTTTTGTAAGTTTTTTAGCTGTAGGAGAGTCAAGCAACTTGATCTCGAGGGTTAGATCATAGGTTGAGGAGCCTGGTGCGATCTAGTCAGCCTCACAGGGATCAAAGAACCTATTGTGATTGTAAGATCATAGATTGTAGTGCACACAATGCCATCTATTGTAAAACCATAATAAAAGAGCTTGAGATCCATATCTTTGTGGATGTATCCTAGGAGGGGGTTAACCACTGTAGATCATGTGTTATGTGGAATTCTTATTGTTTATGTCTTTTATGTCAATGTTTAAATCTTTGATGAATGTCTTGATGAAGTAGTTAGATCTGTTGATTTACATGCATGAATAAAGAATGATAGTGTTGATATAGTAAATGAATGAAGTTCACAAAGTACCATCCCCAAATATCACAATCCTAGATCCCCATTCATTTCCATATTGAAATCACTTGAGCATTGCAGTAACCCATACAACTATCTCATGTGAGACTGCGTAGTACACTTTGTGTGTTGTGTTTCCTTCTGGTTTACCAGGAGGGCCAATAGTTCTAGAGGGATTTGTTGGAATCTTGTTCAGATCTGAACCTAGGTCAGCCTAAGAAGTAGGAAGAGAGAGTAGTAACCAACAACCATTCTAGAATGCAACTGCATAACCATCATCCTCAAATGTTGCAACTGAGAGTAGGTTTATGTTTAAATCTAGAACATACAACATATGTTCGATTCCCATAAATCATCCTGAATTGATATGGAATCTTACATATCCATACACTTTTAATGCTTTTCTGGTATTGGTTCTAGATCCCACAAGGAAATCTTTGTCGGAATCTGAGAAAGTCAAAAATATTGATCTCATCTCAATCATGTGGAGAGATGAACCACTGTCCACAAACCATTCTTCGGTCTCTTCATAAATCACTTTGCCAATACATCCATCAAGAAGTTTTCTTTTTCAAGCCTTTTAGTAAGACCATTGACTTCATCTAGAGCTATTTATTATATTCTCACAAGTGTCTTATCATCCTTTAGGTTCTTCTTCGGACATAAGTGTGGGTAAAGTGTCCAACACTTCTCAATTTGGTTTCCACTCTTACCACAATAAGTGCATGGTGATTTGTTACACAATCCCTTTTTATCATTCCTCCTTTTCTGATGAATTAAGAAATGATCAACCTTCTTCTTGGAGGGATTTACTTGCACATACTGTCTTCAACACTTCTCCACATAGTGGTTTCTAGTTCCACAAGAAGCACATGGATAACTAGACCATTTTCTAGTGGGAAAAGTATTCATTCCTTCTCCTCTAGCATGCACATATTTCCTTGAATATGCCTTACACATGTCACTGTTCTCTGAACTAGAAGGTAAGGCCAATTTTTTATGTAGTACCTATTCATATGAAATCCTCTTTGCTTCAGTTACCCTTGAGCATTCTCCATATTGATGGGAACATGAAGATTTTTCTTTCTTAATCACGTTCTTGGAAGGAGATAGTGCAAGAGAAACTATCTCATTCTCTATTTGTCAAACTTTACTGATTCATGGTGCCATCTGTAACTTTATCTCTAGTTCATGAAAATTGCTCATGTGGAAATATTCATGACATACCAATCGATCTTTCATCCTTAGCTTCTCTTCCTTAAGTGCTTGCATCTGCATTTTTAACTCATAATTCTCTCTCTAGATTTTTCGATTAGTTTTCTTTTCCAGTCTCAATTTCATAACAACTTTACTCATCTTACTTTCTTTAAAAGAGCCTTCAAGTTCTTCACCAGCTGAGCTCTTAGATCTCCTCACAAAAAAATATTGCAACACACACCAAAACTAGCTCTAATACCATTTCTCTCAAGAAGTGGATCAGAAAACCTGCTTTGACACCAACTTGATCCAAAATTCCTTAGACACCACTTATTTATTCACATATATACCTACAATATCTAACTTGATCCAGAATAATTTATTGATCATATTGGGGTGGTTTGTAGAATTCTAATGATGTGTTTTGAACCCAAAAACTCATAAACATTATCTTGCTCGAAGATAGTGATATGACAAAACAGAAAATAAAAGAACCTAAATTACATACTTTTGTTTCATCTTTATGTTCCATTCAATCCAATGAAAACTTCCTTTTCCATCTCAAGTATAAAAAATCCCATGTAAAATGACTCACATATGCCAATTTAATGGATTCTCTTAAATTTTGTTACTCAAAATAAGAAAATAACTTCATCATTGAAATCCTTGTGAAATTCTGAAACGTTTGACTATAAAGTCGACCAATTTCCAAACTATCTCAATTTCATGCTCTTTGGCACACAAAAAAATGCATTAAATGCACATTAATGAAAAAATGAGAAAAATGTTTTACAAATAACCTAAAATCCAAAAAAAACCTCATATTCATGATCCTTGTGAAAAATCTTACAGGATCTATATAAAACACTTGAAATTCCATCAAGGTACCATTTGGCACACTTTACGATGCAACATAAAATTAAGATTGTACTTGCACGTACTTCCATATAGTCCGTACAATCTCAAAATACATGGACCTCAAACACCATGCAGTCTTAGAACGTATTCCCTTGGATGCATTTAGGAGCATGAGGATCCATGCGCAATATATAGGGCTTGATCCTAAACTACCTCACAAATTAGTTGGCAACTTGTTGACGGGAGAAATTGACCGTCCGTCAACTGAGAGAGTGGAGCTGGTCCGGGGTTGTCTAATAACCCAAGCCATTTGGAATGAACCACCCTAACGGGTTTAGCGGCTCCGTTGGCCGCTCTAAGGTCTTAAGAAAACCAAAGAGAAAACCAATCTAAACTAACTAATCTAACTAAAACTAAATTAAACAAATTAAACTAAATAAAACAAACTAACTAAAACTAAATAAAAGAAACTAAACTAACTAACAATAAATAAAACTAACTAAAACTAACTAAACAAATAAAACTAAAACTAAACTAAACTACTCTAACTATTATATATACAATCTACTAATTAATATTATACTAACTCTAATCAACTGTCTAATTACTAACTGCAATATCACTTATTCACAAGATGTACAATATAGACAACCTACAGATTTAATTAAAACCTGCAAAACTCATGGATATTCTGCCCTAAGACAACGAAGTATGTTTTTGTTGATTTTTTATAAATAAGAAATAAAACTTATTGAAATTAAACAATCTAATATACTAAACATATATATCTAACTAAAAATACTAACAAATATACTAAACAAATAAATGACAAACTAACCTGAAAACGCTCCAAGTTTGCCATGTGTATGATGACTTCGAAGCTGGTCGGAGGAAGTAAACTCACACCGGTTGGTCCAGAAGCTTTTCGTAAATGATAGGTTGTGCTGCTCTTTGAGTTTATTTACAGGACAAACAAGACATAAAAAATCATAACAATTATATGATTTATAAATCTCTGCAATAAGGGAAACCTGTTATGCAAAAACTTATACTTAATAATCCAATCAATGAAGAAGAGAAATCTGTGCTTCACAAATCGAATCAAGAAATTGCTATGTTTTTTAAATACTAGAAGAAATCAGATATGGATTATAGTGATTGAATTATATCATTTGCAAAAAGATTAAGATAGCTAAAGTAGTCGTTAACCAAATACAAATTGATACACATAACATGAAACAAAATATTGATATCATGAGAAGCTAAAGCTGTAACAGAACATCAAATTCTTCCTCAGTCTGTATTAAAATTCCATATCCTTGTTCTCCCACGAATGAGGATCATGTTATTACAAAAATAATAAGTATATATAAGTTTCTCCACAGGGTAAAACCTCCCTGTGGCAGTTATCAAAGTGTTTACATAATCTGGGAAGATATTCCCAAAATCAACTAAACTAGGAAACTAAAATGAAATCAAAACACTTCAAATGTCCTCTAACTTCTCATCAAATCCACTGCAATTTTGAATTCATCTGCAATAGACCAAAAATAACAAGTTAGAAAGATATTTTATTAGCAAAACAATAAAAATCTAATCTTACAGACTTAGCTACAGAATCATCTGATTCTGTAGCTAGTCTAAAATAACATACAGGATCAGAATTAGAATCAAATCAAATCTTTTAAAAGAATCAAAACCAATTTTCTTCCAATGATCATTTAAAACAAATCACTCAAGATTCAAATGATTTTATTATTCAACATTAAACAAGATCAAAAGTGATTCAATCGAAAACAGGGGTAAGAATACTCTGTTTTACTGTTACCATAAAATCAGGTCGAACAATAACAAGACTGTTTCATATCCAATTGAAATCAATAATGAGTCATATCGTATGTGATACGATCTAATCCAAAACAACCATTTTCCACTCGTTATAGCTATAATGATGTAGCGAAAGATTCATATCGTTTAATCGAATACACAGGTGGAAAGACTGTTTCGATTATGTGTAAATGAAATCACATGTAACAGCATCAACCAAACCAAATTTGTGATAAATTTCGATCATTGATCCTTGCACAGTCAACAGACAGGATCAATTAATTGTGATCACAATCTTAATAAAATCGACAGAGGTGATAATTGCAAACTAGGCAAATAATCGAAACAAATCATGACTGAGTTTAATATAGAAATAAATCGTAAATCATGGATATAACCAATCTCATTCTACGAATCAAATTCAAACAGAGTATCCATTGCAATTACGAATCCAACTGATAACATGGTCAAGCTAACAGTAAGCCAATGCGAATTAACCGGCTGGGTTTTAGCATAGTCGTTATGAATTGAATCTATTCATGATTTGGGTGTGTTTGTATAGAGTCACATTGAAAATGATTTGAATAGTATTCTTGTTGGTCAAAAGTCATATGGGACATAAAACCGTAACAATTAACCATATCAAAATTGTTGAATCATTGCATATACATTATAACGAAATCAAAACGAAATGTGATTGTGTTCTAAATTGGATATGAGAAACACTTCTGTCTAGAATAGATGCAAACGACTTCAATTGACAGTAGAGCATCTATTTTAACTTAATCAAACAAATCAAATCCACACTAAGATCAATCAAATTGATGAAAATCCAAAAGAATCTAAACTGGGAATAATCGAAAAGAAATGAAATTCCATTTAGTCAAAGAAAAGCTAGAAATAGAATGCATGCAAAGTAACAAAACCAATCAATGCTGTGAACAGAACTATTTAAAACCAAATTCGAATCATTATATAAACAAGCGATATCAAAACATACCTGTGTGAGGCTGTTCAAATTATGCCAACTTAGAATTCACGACCGCTGTGGTTGATTCCACATTTTTAAACAAGATGGAGCCTGTCGTCCTTTGTTTCTTATCAGTGGCTTGTAGCTTAGCCTTTTGACTGGTAAGCAGTGCAACCTGGTCCTCCAAAGATTGAATCTCTGACTAGAGAATCGGCACATCATTATAATACCTCTCTAACCACGCATTACATTGATCACAAGGTGACACTGTAGATTTAGACAGAGCAGGAGAGGGTTTGGATAAATGACCGGGGGCTTCACAAGGCAGCTTAATGCCTGGGTATTTAGGGTCGTCGTGTAGGCAAGGGGGTAGGTTTGACACAAATTCATACGAGGGTTCGGCACACAGACCTTGCGAATAGGGGTATTCGCTAGCCAAGAAACGCTCCACTTCTGAATCAGATTCCTCACTCAATATAATAGGGTTTGTCTCAATAGGAGGTTTTGGCTTGTTCCTTGCCATTCATGAAATTAAACGAGAATTTATTTTCCCTTTAGCATTCGCAGTAAGGCTGTCTTTAGGCTTCTTGCCCATAGGCTTAACAGTCTCAACACTCTTATTCACAGTGTGGGATAGGTCGGTAGGAAGGTCGGCCAAGGGTTTAGGTAGTAGGGTATGGTAGGGTACTGGAGGTACAACCTTAACCTCGCTCACCACTGGTTTTTTGACCTGTGGAGGGTTCAAATCCTCAAAATCATTCCGAGCATTGAAATTGCTCCAAAAATCTCCGCGTAGACTCAAATGACAGACAACAATAAGCTTAACCAGCCCATAATGAAAAAGGCTACTATCAGCCTGATTTATTTTGTACTTCTTTGACATTTTAAACAGGATTCTATGTAAATAATAGGGATATTGAGCTGATAACCCATAAAAACCATAAGCAAACAAAGGTGGTGTAAAAACACAAACCCGTACATGCCTTCGCAGGTGACAAATTGCTTGATTATCATCAATAAATCATGCCAACGTTGTTTGAGCATAGTTGCTGGCAAACCTTTATCACAGGAGGTGATTTTACATGACTGGAAGAGCAGTGTCCAAGGGACCTCCTCTACTTTGCAATTCTTGGACCATCGTTGTCCAGTGGCAGGTAAACCCGTAGCAAGACTAATAAACTGTTCATCAATTTCCAATTGGATATCGCCAACCTTGGCTCAACAACCATCAAAGGTTAAAGAAAATTGTCGAGCTACGCAAAGGTTAAAACCCTCGAATTTTTGTATAAAGGGAAGCCACCCATTCTCCTCGAGGTCACTGCGGGCACTGTCAAACATCAACAGGGCCTGACTCCCATTGGGTTCAGCTCGGACGACTGGGGCCATGGTGCGAGCACATGTTAAGGGTTTGGTTCGAATTCACGAACGCATAGGAGCAGAGCTATTCAGTCTAACAGCAATGAACGATCAAAGGGGGGAAGCATTAATGTGTGCATGCGAGGGTGGTGAAGGAGGTATTCATTGCCATGCATAATAGTTATGGCAAAGTACAACTGGCGAATTCCACATCTGTTCAAACAATCATAGCATAGTTCAAAACCATATCGTTTGGCCAACCAAAGAATCAAACAGTGAGTGATATGCCAACGTGCCATTGTACTATAGTTTTTTAAACCATTGACATTCAATGTATAACCAACACCAAATGTTAGCAATGCGCCATTGTATAAATGTTTTAATCAAAAGTTTTAAACCATTGTGCCCATCGATACTCATAAAATTGACAATCCAAGAGCCATAAAAAGATTATCATAAGGATCACATCATATATAAAAACAAAAATAAATCATAACCCCTATGCAATTCAATGACTAGGCAAGTCACAAAAATATAAATCTATATGCTCAATGCCTCACAAACTTAATAAAATCAAGTTATGTCCAAATAAGCATAGTTCGAAAATCCTTTCAGTCACATAACAATAAACCAAAGGTAAGTGCCATAGAAAATATTGATAAAAGGATGATGACATTTCAGATAGTGATCGCAAATGTGACCTCGAAAGGAGGAGTTTTCACGATTATAGTCGTGAAAACATAATGGGGACAAATTTGCAAGTGTCGCAAGGAATGAAAATATCGTCTATTTGAAAAATGCGACGACAATTTGAAGTTCAGAAGACATAGGTGTAGGCAGCTTATAGGACAATAGAAAAAATTGAATTGGCTGCCAACAATGGCGACACACTGGTAGAAGCAGTTATCTCTGTCAAAAGAAACAAATTCAGATTAGGATAGCAAAGAAAATTTCAACTCAAAAACAACAACTAGAAAATCGTACAAACATCATCATTTACCAACTTTTCCAGCAGTGTTTTAAAAGATGAAAACCAATAACAGTCTCAAGATCAGCAAGTCATGATATTATAGATAGAATCTTCAATACTGTTGGCATGGCCACTACTGCTAGCAGGCGTCCATAGCCTCGACAGGGTTTCCATTTAACCCACTCTGATATCCGTATCTTGTTAAGAAGTTCTGGATGAGAATAAAGGACTTTTAAAGAGGTTTCTTTTCTTTTTTACAAATTTTCATATACCTGACATTACTTCACTACCAGCGGGCCTGTTCAGCACCCCAGCGAAGTTGTCTTGGCGTCATGCTTGCATTTACCCACTTCCAGCAGACCTGTTCAGTATCTCGGTGGGTTTACAAGCACTTCCCATAGCTCTTATTCATATTTTATTTTGTCTTTTCAAAGGTATATAGCTGAGCGGGGTGACACTGAAAATTTTAATATTTAACATATTTTTTTTTTCAGACCTTATCAGAATTTTCAGCACTGCCCTTTATTCAGCTCCAGAGATGTTTTATTTATAAAACAACTTCCTATGACAGGGGGACATATTTTGAGTCATTCCTTTACGGAAAAGGGACAGCGTAAAAGATAATAAATGATCATGACAAACTTTGCTCAGAGATTGAAATCAGTAAACTTCTTTCAAACAACAAAACTTTCCAACATAGATTATCAATTTCAGCAATCTATCATTGATGTTTGCACAAATTTTTCAGAAGTTATATAAGCGAAGAAAATCTCTTATCATCTTTGTCTGAATACCTCAGTATACAGGTATGTGTATTTTTCAAAAAACACAAAAAAAACTAATCAATTCAAATCAAAATCAAAACAGAAAGCAAACGAAAAATGCAAACAAAAACGAAATATTTACATAATATACAAGGGTAGTTATCAAGCAAAGTATCTTTTCAGGGCTTGGCCATTCACTGGATAGGTGTCAAGCTACCCTTCAAGATTCTGTAATCGATAGGAACTAGGACCCAACTTTTTAGCAATTAAAAATGGTCCAAGCCATAAGTTTTGAAACTTGGTGTGCTCACCCTTTCCTTCGTGTGGTTTGTCCCACTTCAAGACGAGATCACCTACTTCAAAATTCCTATCAGAAGCAGAATTAGAATCGAACCAGCTTTTAATCAATTGTTGATGTTGATCTAACTTATGCTTAGCTTGGGCTCTTACCTCTTCTAGCTTCATCAAAGCGTTAATGCGGCTTTCTAAAGGGGAACAATCTTCTTCTTGGACTTTTTGTGACAACTGAAGTGAAGGAAGAAGAATGTGTGGTGGGAGAATAGCTTCTCTGCCATAAACAAGAAAAAAGGGGGAGTTACCTATGGTGGCTTTGGGCGTTACCCTATCAGTCCATAGTGTGTTCAGTAGTGCATTGTGCCAATTTTTATGATTTTCAGACACAGTTCTCTTGATTATTTTGATCAAGTTCTTGTTTGTTGATTCTGCTAAACCGTTGCCCTGGGGGTAGTAACTAGAAAAATACTTCAACTTAATTCCTTTTTCCAAAGAAAACTCGGTCATCTCAAGAGAAGAAAAGTATGAAGCGTTATCAAAGACCAGACAATCAGGGATACCAAAACGAGTGATGATATTCGAATTTAGGAAGGCAATTACCTGACTGGTGTTGACAGTTCTTAGCGCAGCAGCTTCAGACCATCGTGTAAAGTAATCCGTGGCTTTCACAATATACTTGTGCTATTGCGAGGATGGAGGGTTAATAGGACCTATGATATCAAGGCCCCATTGCTGGAAAGGAGAATCCATTGAGACGGGTTGCAAGGGAAAGGCTGGTTTTTGCAACCGCCCTGATGCTTTCTGACAAATGATACATTTACGACACAAGGCATGGGCGTCCCTAAAAAGCGTGGGCCAGTAATAACTGGCTCTTAAAACCTTATGAGTAGTGGTGTCACCACCGAAGTGGCCACCAGCTTCTCCTGCATGCAACTCGAGCAAGACTTTTTCTACTTCGTCCTTTTCAAGACAACGCATCAGTATGCCGTCAAAATTCTGACGAAACATTATACCGTTAACTAGATGAAAGGAGGCAGACTTCAGTCTCAACGCTCTTCTTTTAGCGGGGTCAAGGTGACGGGGGGATGATCCATGTTCAAGACAGAATCTTATATCGTCATACCAAGGACTAACAAGGCTTTGTGCGCAACAAATTATGCTTTGATCGCTTTGTCCTAGGTTTGACGTATCACTATCTTCTTGCTGTCCAGTTTCTGAATCAAAGACCAACTTACACAACCCTTGGCCTCTCATGATCTGAGCTGGGGAGATTTCTAAGTCATACTCCTGCAAGGAGGTGACCCAGTTGGCTCTCTTCTCTCCTAACTCCTTCTGCACTAACAAGTTCCTTACGGCAGGGTAGGGGACAATGACTTTCGTCCTTGACTTCAAAAGATAGGACCGAAAATGCTTAACAGCTTTGAAAACCATGTAGGCTTTCCGATCGACCGCTGGGTAGTTAAGTTCAACACCTTTGAAAGCAGATCTCATAAAGGCGATAGGTACGTCGTTGTTATCGACGTTCTTCTGAGTTAGGACAGCGACATAGGAACTATCAGAGGCAAAAGTATAGAGTGTAAAATCTTGAGAGAAGTCAGGGCTCATGAGAGACAGAGCATCTATTATGGCCTTCTTTATGGCATTAAAATCTTGGTTTTCTGGGGATCCCCAGTGATATTGGGTGTCTTTCTTAATTAGGTTCTGCAAGGGTCTGACCATTTCGGAGAAGCTGGGGACAAATCTTCTCACGAAGTTAATTTGGCCTAAGAAAGACTGCATGGATTTTTTGGATGTAGGTGGGGGAAGTTTTGCGATGACTTGAGTCCTTTCGGGATCAATAATCTTCCCATCACTAGACACAATGAATCCTAGAAGTTTACCCTGTTCTACTGCGAAGATGGACTTCTTGGGGTTCAAGGAGATGTCGTATTTACGACATCGTAGCAGAACGGCTCGTAAGTGAGTTAGATGATCGTCTTTGTTTTTTGAAAATACAGTTACATCATCTAAGTAAACTACGACGGACTGATTGATTAAGCCTCGAAAAGAAATGTCCATTGCTCTCTGAAAGGTAGCACCATCATTAATCAATCCAAAGGGCATTTTGCGATAAGCATAAGTGCCCCACAGGGTACGGAAGGTAGTTTTTAGTTGGTCTGGCGGAGACATCAGGACTTGGTTGTATCCATAGAAACCATCCAATAAGGATAGCCTCTCGGAACCAGATACCTGTTGAAGGATCTATTCCATGGGCGGGACAGGATAGTTATCTTTGTCACACGCTCTATTGAGGTTTCGAAAATCGAAATAGAGTCGGATTTCCCCGTTTTTCTTCCTCACTGGGACAAGGTTGGACACCCATTGAGTGTGTCTAACATGAAAAATTATTTTAGCACTTAGGAGTTTATTCAATTCTTTTTGAACAGTCGGTTCAAGTTTAGGATGCATTTTCCTCAATTTCTGTTGGAAGGGTAAGGTTTGGGGTTTCATCGGAATGACCTGTTGTATGATATTAAGATCGAAAGTTTTAAGATCATCATACGTCCATGCGAAGACATCTTTGAATTCTTTGAATAATTTAATGAATGCAAATTTTTCTTGTCGAGAACATCCCAATCCTAAATTAATGCATTGAGGTTTTTCATCAGTTCCTAAGTTCACTTTTTCATAAGACAACGAGGAACTATTGGTTTTACAATTGACCGTCTTTTTAAATTTATCTTCAAAATCATAAAACTTTTCTAATCTAACTACAGATTTGGGTATCGAGTTTACCATATCCGATAGTGCTTCAGGAGATTTCGGATCAGGTATTACCATAAAGTCGTGCAAATTTTCATCATGCATGCATTCATCTATCACCGTGCCTTGCAAGGTTTCTTCCATGTGCAGAAAGTCAATGATTTGCTGATCATCGTCAAATACTCTCCAGTTTGTGATATTGTCTAGAACAGATGGTCGAAACAGTAGCTCCACGGAGAATGCATTTGGGGATAAGCCTTCTGCAGGAAGAAGTTTAGAGGCTACATTAGCTAATAGATCTGCTTCAGTGTTATTTGATCTAGGAATGGAATTTATATTGAATGCAGAGAATTTATTCATCAAACTCCATACCTCGGACTGGTATCTTTTGAGATGCGGGGAAAGACAGTGTATAGAATCTCTCACCTATCTAACCACTATTTCAGAGTCGCCAAATACAACCAGATTTTGAATGTTCATGTCCAGAGCTTTTCAGAGACCTTGTAGAAAAGCCTCATATTCTACAGTGTTGTTAGTACATTCAAATTCTAGTCTACAAGTCATTAATGTCTTGTTACCTGCCGGATCGATAATGATGCAGCCTGCACCAGCTCCTTCTTTAGACTTAGAACCGTTGAAATATAGAGACCAAATTTGATTTCCATTGGGCTCATGGGACTGTTGCATAGAAGTTGTTGGTTGCACATATGCTATGATCTCGGACTGTTGTTCTGGATTGATGATAGGTGAAGCCTCGGCCATGAAATTTACGAAGAAAGTGTCCATCCCTTGGACCTCAGGTGAATCAAAATAAGGTGTATATGGTTCGTTTGGATCATTTAAATCTGTGACTGTGAACTTAAGGTAGTGCTCACGATTTACTTTAATCTTGTTGGGCTTACCATTCTCTAGGAGCCATAAGTGAGACCAGTCTGTTGCGAAGTAACCATGTAGCTGCTCTGACCAATCCCTGCTCAAAAACAGACCATACACTTCTGGAATATCCACAATGATTATATCAATAACTTGATGAACCTTGGGGTTAGACGATAATCTAATCAATACATTCTTTAGTTCGTCTATTACTTTAACATTTGTCCAATCAAGTTGTATGATTTTTAGAGTAGACGGTTCCACTTCAGCATTAATCTTTTGGCAGACGGACCAAGGCATCACATTAGATGACACTCCTGATTCCACCATACAATTATGCACATTTCTGTTGAAAATCTCGAAAGTTAAAAGAAAAGGTGGTACATTCTTGTGAGTGCTAGGGGTAATAACTTGTGGCTTCTTACTCACATTTTCTAATGCTACTTTATCCACATTATTTACATTATTTACATTATTTATAGGGACTACAGGAAGGCTTCCTTTCTCTTGAGGATCAGAATTGTTTTTAGTGGAAGTCTTCTGCGGAACTTTGCTTTGCACAACCTTATTACTGCTTGAATTACCATTCTTGCCATTCTCTGAAATATTTTGCAACATCTTTTGTAACAAAAATGGAAACTTCAATAACTCATGAATAGAAATGTTAGCCCTAAACTTTTTAAGATCTTCAACAACATCATAATCTAAGTTGGGGTTCACATTACTCTGTTTAGTCTTGTTGTGGGGTTATTCCACCCTACGGACTAACAAGCTAGGGCTTAAACTTGCATGCAGATCATGACCCTTCATAAGCTACTTTTAACCTTCTACCCCGAATCTAAAACCCTTTTTCACATGCACACATGGGAAGAATCAACTAACCTTTTTATCGACGGTTGGTGTAGATCCTCCATTGAGCTTTATCTCCTTGCTTCTGCTGCTCCTTCTAAAAAGCGATCCTGCAATCAAGACAAAACTACACATGCATGCTATTGTTCTACTAGAGGATTAGAGATTTAAACACAAATCAAATAAAACATACAAGACTCATGTATTCGGGACGGGAAAAGTATCATTTTATTAATCTCAACATGAATCAACTTACAATGATTATAAAGACCGACCACCGCTCCTCGATCCTGATCCTGGGCTCCTCCTCTTCTTTGTCCTCCAACTGCTTTGCTTGAATTCTCCTAAAGCTTGAGGAAAGGCTAAAGGGTTGGGACAAAATGGATTCGGCAATTGGGAAGAGTTTCTTTGCTATGATTTTCCTCTCTTAAATAGTACCCCTACCCCTTCTTTTATGAGCTAGAAGGAGCTAGGTTTTTAGACGAACTCTCGGCCATGCATGGTGGGGAGTTCCAGTTAACTGACCAAAAGCTTCTCATTCTGCCAGCAACTTTCCTGATTTTTTTCTTTGTTAGGTAAATGCGGGCTGTAGTGGGCTAGCCAGCGTTCAAATGCATGCAGTATAAGGCCTGCAAGCGTTCCAATGTGCCCAGTGATAGGCCAGGGCGCGGGTTACTTAATTTGGGAGGTTTTTTGAAGAGTCTGTTCAACATGGCTTTGGCAATGAAGGGCAATGAGTTGGCCTGATGCTAGGTAAGCAGGGATAGTGCAATTTAGGGTTATAACAAGTCTCAGCTGATTTAGATGGCTTTGGAGGTGAAGTTGTAGGGTTCTTGGTAGAAGGCTTGTTTGTTGTCTTACTCCTAGTGTTATAAGGGTGAACAGTCTCGAAGTTAGCTTGAAAGAGGCTATCCGAGAAGTGTCCAAAGATGTTTGGAGAAGACTCTTCTTCTTGAACTGTTTCTTGTTCAACTACTTCCTGAGGGATATCAAGGGGTATCAAGTTATCTTGGGCTTCTAGAATTGTTTGAAGAGCACATTGCAAATTTTCTAGATTAAGGCCCTCGGTGGTTGGATTAGGTCGGTTAGTAGGAAAAGGTTTCCGGAAAGGAGGTTTGTAGGGTCCTTTACTTGAGGAAGCTTCTTCAGTTGACCTTTTTAAGTCTGTAACTTGATTTGATAGTTTTTGAACAACTTTAGTTAAATTTTCCAAATCAGAGTTTTCAGGTTGTGTTTTACTTTGAGTGGGTTTGGAGAGAATTTCAATCTTCTTTTTGGGAGCGGAACTAGCCTCTGTTTCATTGTTGGAAGAGTCCTTAAGGCTAAGTATGTCTTTTTCAATCTGGGTGGCCTCTTCGAAGGCTTCTAACAACGTAGCTTTCTTGGATCGTTTAACCCATATAGCTATACTTTGATGTAGAGCTTTAGTGTAGTAAGATATTATAAGACTTTCAACAGGCATAGAATCTATAGGGATTCGGGTTTTAAGTGTTAATAATCTTTGATTAAAGTCTTTAACTTTTTATTTTGGGTTCATTCTTAAGCTAGAAAGATCCATGACCAGGACTTCCGGAGGTTTACCGTCTCCGAACTTTTCCAAAAAGCATGACTCAAAATTTTCCCAAGACACGATGGTGTGTGGTTGTTGGGCAAAGTACCATGTGGATGCATTACCCTCCAAAGTGTAAGGGAACAACCTACAGACAATGTCTTCATGTTCAACATTGCGGAGTCTAATGGCTAACATAAGTTTTTTGATATGATCTTCAGCTATTTGTTTTGAATCAGGATCAAACTTGGGAAGCCATTTCTCCGGGTGCTTAGGTAAAGGGTGTTGGGCTCCAGGTACAGCTACAACATCCTGATCAAGCTAGGGTCTAGCAGGTTTGTTCTGATTTCCCATAGGGCTAGTGGGTGTGGAAGGTTGCGAAGGTGAATTTCCTTCATCAGAAGAATCTCCTCCAGAAGAGGAAGGAGATGAGGGAGGTGGTGAAGGAGG
This sequence comes from Picea engelmannii, assembly GCA_009831015.1. Classification (NCBI taxonomy): domain Eukaryota; kingdom Viridiplantae; phylum Streptophyta; class Pinopsida; order Pinales; family Pinaceae; genus Picea; species Picea engelmannii. The sequence goes on along the minus strand of ML785783.1, from coordinate 630,327 downwards.
TATCCCATATCCTCCTGCAACAGGATTTAAGATTGGATTTGAAGGATTCATAGTGAGGTTAGTGTCACCTAATTGTTCTCTGATATCAGATAAGTCCAAAGGTTGACCCCACAGACGGTTTGGTTGCCTAAGACGAGCTAAGGTACTGTGTGTTTTGATAAGATATTGGCGTACAATCTCTTGTAGGTCACCACGTGTAGGATTAGGGGTTGCTAGCTCAACTGTGATCTTAGGATCGTCGGTTGAAGTAGTTGTTGTTTGAAGGGGAATATTAACAAGTGAACAGCTTCTAGTCACTATAGGTGAGCGATTAGGGGGAGGAGGAGTCTTGCGACCACCTCGTGCCATTAATTAAGTTCGGGCCCTCCTTCTAGCGCCATTTGTTGACGGGAGAAATTGACCGTCCGTCAACTGAGAGAATGGAGCCGGTCCGGGGTTGTCTAATAACCCAAGCCGTTTGGAGTGAACCACCCTGACGAGTTTAGCATCTCTGTTGGCCGCTCTAAGGTCTTAAGAAAACCAAAGAGAAAACTAATCTAAACTAACTAATCTAACTAAAACTAAATTAAACAAATTAAACTAACTAAAACTAAATAAAACAAACTAACTAAAACTAAATAAAACAAACTAAACTAACTAACAATAAATAAATAAAACTAAAACTAACTAAACAAATAAAACTAAAACTAAACTAAACTACTCTAACTATTATATATACAATCTACTAATTAATATTATACTAACTCTAATCAACTATCTAATTACTAACTGCAATATCACTTATTCACAAGATGTACAATATAGACAATCTACAAATTTAATTAAAACCTGCAAAACTCATGGATATTCTGCCCTAAGACAATGAAGTATGTTTTTGTTGATTTTTTATAAATAAGAAATAAAACTTACTGAAATTAAAAAATCTAATATACTAAACATATATATCTAACTAAAAATACTAACAAATATACTAAACAAATAAATGACAAACTGACCTGGAAACGCTCCAAGTTTGTCGTGTGTATGATGACTTCGAAGCTGGTCGGAGGAAGTAAACTCGCACCGGTTGGTCCAGAAGCTTTTCGTAAACGATAGGCTGCACTGCTCTTTGAGTTTATTTACAAGACAAACAAGACATAAACAATCATAACAATTATATGATTTATAAATCTCTGCAATAAGGGAAACTTGTTATGAAAAAACTTATACTTAATAATCCAATCAATGAAGAAGAGAAATATGTGCTTCACAAATTGAATCAAGAAATTGATATGTTTTTTAAATACTAGAAGAAATCAAATATGGATTATAGTGATTGAATTATATCATTTGAAAAAAGATTAAGATAGCTAAAGTAGTCGTTAACCAAATACAAATTGATACACATAACATGAAACAAAATATTGATATCATGAGAAGCTAAAGCTGTAACAGAACATCAAATTCTACCTCAGTCTCTATTAAAATTCCATATCCTTGTTCTCCCACGAATGAGGATCATGTTATTACAAAAATAATAAGTATATATAAGTTTCTCCATAGGGTAAAACCTCCCTATGGCAGTTATCAAACTGTTTACATAATCTGGGAAGATATTCCCAAAATCAACTAAACTAGGAAACTAAAATGAAATCAAAACACTTCAAATATCCTCTAACTACTCATCAAATCCACTGCAATTTCGAATTCATCTGCAATAGACCAAAAATAACAAGTTAGAAAGATATTTTATTAGCAAAACAATAAAAGTCTAATCTTATAGACTTAGCTACAGAATCATCTGATTCTGTAGCTAGTCTAAAATAACATACAAGATCAGAATTAGAATCAAATCAAATCTTTTAAAAGAATCAAAACCAATTTTCTTCCAATGATCATTTAAAACGAATCACTCAAGATTCAAATGATTTTATTATTCAACATTAAACAGGATCAAAAGTGATTCAATCGAAAACAGGGGTAAGAATACTCTGTTTTACTATTACCATAAAATTGGGTCGAACAGTAACAAGACTGTTTCATATCCAATTGAAATCGATAATGAGTCATATCGTATGTGATACGATCTAATCCAACACAACCATTTTCCACTTGTTATAGCTATAATGATGTAGCGAAATATTCATATCGTTTAATCGAATACACGGGTGGAAATATTGTTTCGACTATGTGTAAATGAAATCACACGTAACAGCATCAACCAAACCAAATTTGTGATAAATTTCGATCATTGATCCTTGCACAGTCAATAGACAGGATCAATTAATTGTGATCACAATCTTAATAAAATCGACAGAGGTGATAATTGCAAACTGGGCAAATAATTGAAACAAATCACGACTGAGTTTAATATAGAAATAAATCGTAAATCATGGATTAACCAATCTAGTTCTACGAATCAAATTCAAACAGAGTATCCATTACAATTACGAATCCAACTGATAACATGGTCGAGCTAACAATAAACTAATGCGAATTAACCGGCTGGGTTTTAGCATAGTCGTTATGAATTGAATCTATTCATGATTTGGGTGTGTTTGTACAGAGTCACATTGAAAATGATCCGAATTGTATTCCTGTTGGTCGAAAGTCATATGGGACATAAAACCGTAACAATTAACCATATCAAAATTGTTGAATCATAGCGTATACATTATAACAAAATCAAAACGAAATTTGATTGTGTTCTAAATTGGATATGAGAAACACTTCTGTCTAGAATAGATGAAAACGACTTCAATTGATAGCAGAGCATCTATTTTAACTTAATCAAACAAATCAAATCCACACCAAGATCAATCAAATCGATGAAAATCCAATAGAAGCTAAACTAGGAATAATCGAAAAGAAATGAAATTCCATTTAGTCAAAGAAAAGCTAGAAATAGAATGCATGCAAAGTAACAAAACCAATCAATGCTATGAACAGAACTATTTAAAACCAAATTTGAATCATTATATAAACAAGCGATATCAAAACATACCTGTGTGAGGCTGCTCAAATTATGCCAACTTAGAATTCACGACCGCTGTGGCTGATTCCACATTTTTAAACAGGATGGAGCCTGTCGTCCTTTGTTTCTTATTAGTGGCTTGTAGCTTAGCCTTTTGACTGGTAAGCAGTGCAACCTGGTCCTCCAAAGATTGAATTTTTGACTGGAGAATCGGCACATCATTATAATACCTCTCTAACCACGCATTACATTGATCACAGGGTGACACTGTAGATTTAGATAGAGCAGGAGAGGGTTTGGATAAATGACCGGGGGTTTCACAAGGCAGCTTAATGCCTGGGTAGTTAGGGTCATCTTGTAGGCAAGGGGGTAGGTCTGACACAAAGTCATATGAGGGTTCTGCACACAGACCTTGCGAATAGGGGTATTCGCTAGCCAAGAAACGCTCCACTTCTGAATCAGAGTCCTCACTCAATATGATAGGGTTTGGATCAATAGGAGGTTTCAGCTTGTTCCTTGCCATTCACGAAATTAAATGAGAATTTCTTTTCCCTTTAGCATTCGTAGTAAGGCTGGCTTTAGGCTTCTTACCCATAGGCTTAACAGTCTCAACACTCTTATTCATAGTGTGGGATAGGTGGGTAGGAAGGTTGGCCAAGGGTTTAGGTAGTAGGGTATGGTAGGGTACTGGAGGTACAACCTTAACCTCGCTCACCACTGGTTTGTCGACCTGTGGAGGGTTCGGATCCTCAAAATCATTCCGAGCAATGAAATTGCTCCAACAATCTCCGCGTAGACTCAAATGACAGACAACAATAAGCTTAACCAGCCCATAATGAAAAAGGCTACTATCAACCTAATTCATTTTGTACTTCTTTGACATTTTAAACAGGCTTCTATGCAAATAATAGGGCATATTGAGTTGATAACCTATAAAAACCATAAGCAAACGAAGCTGGTGTAAAAACACAAACCCGTACATGCCTTCACAGGTGACAAATTGCTTGATTATCATCAATAAATCATGCCAACATTGTTTGAGCATAGTTGTTGGCAAACCTTTATCACAGGAGGTGATTTGATGCGACTGGAAGAGCAGTGTCCAAGGGACCTCCTCTACTTTGCAATTCTTGGACCATCGTTTTCCAGTGGCAGGCAAACCCATAGCAAGACTGATAAACTGTTCATCAATTTCCAATTGGATATCACCGACCTTGGATTGACAGCCATCAAAGGTTAAAGCAAATTGTCGAGCTACGCAGAGGTTAAAACCCTCGAATTTTTGTATAAAGGGAAGCCACCCATTCTCCTCGAGGTCACTGCGGTCACTATCAAACATCAGCAGGGCCTGACTCCCATTGGGTTCAGCTYGGATGGCTGGGGCCATGGTGCGAGCACATGGTAAGGGTTTGGTTCGAATTCACCAACGCATAGGAGAAAAGCTATTCAGTCTAGCAGCAATGAACGATCAAAGGGGGGAAGCATTAATGTGCGCATGTGAGGGTGGTGAAGGAGGTATTCACCKCCATGCATAATAGTTATGGAAAAGTACAACCGGCAAATTCCACATCTGTTCAAACAATCATAGCATAGTTCAAAACCATATCATTTGGCCAACCAAAGAATCAAACGGTGAGTGATATGCCAACGCGCCATTGTACTATAGTTTTTTAAACCATTGACATTCAACGTATAACCAACACCAAATGTTAGCAATGCGCCATTGTATAAATGTTTTAATCAAAAGTTTTAAACCATTGTGCCCATCGATACTCATAAAATTGACAAGCCAAGAGCCATAAAAATATTATCATAAGGATCACATCATATATAAAAACAAAAATAAATCATAACCCCTATGCAATTCAATGACTAGGCAAGTCACAAAAATATAAATCTATATGCTCAATGCCTCACAGACTTAATAAAATCAAGTTATGTCCAAATAAGCATAGTTCGAAAATCCTTTCAGTCACATAACGATAAACCAAAGGTAAGTGCCATAGAAAATATTGATAGAAGGATGACGACATTTCAGATAGTGATCGCAAATGTGCCCTCGAAAGGAGAAATTTTCACGCTTATAGTCGTGAAAACATAATGGGGACAAATTTGCAAGTGTCACAAGGAATGAAAATATCGTCTGTTTGAAAAATGCGATGACAATTTGAAGTTCAAAAGACATAGGTGTAGGCAGCTTATAGGACAATAGAAAAAATTGAATTGGCTGCCAACACAACTATATATTAGTTATGGCAGGAATCTGCTCTAAATGTGGGCCAGTTTGTGCGTTGGTTAAAACCATCCGCTAATTTAGCGGAGGTTTTGGGTTCTATTCCTGTTCCATGGCATACAATGGTTATATTTTTAAAATTTTGTATTACATATGGTTATAATACATTGGAATATAGTTCCATATACTATATTTAGTATATGGTTTTATAACCATGTGTTCGTTGGTATATTTAATCCCCCCACGAACTTAATATTATGGTCACATTAAATGGTATATAACCAGGGGTTGGGGCTAGCCCTCAACCCCTTCCCCCCTCCACATTAAACTTTGAATTAATTCAAATAATTTGATTTTTGTATAGTGGTTAAGAACCAACTCACGACACAATGGTTGTGGTGGGTACGTTAAGGCATAGAGGCTAGGGAGGTCATGGGGTTGATTCCCCCAGACTCCATAACAATTTTACAACATATTAACCATTATTGGCCAATGAGGGGCTTCCACATGGCAACCTCTCAATGGCTATCCAATTCCATGTGTCATTACATCATTAGCCCACTTTGATGCCAACTTCGCTTCCTAGTCAACTTGTACGATTACTCCACGTGGCACCTTGGGGTGTGGCCACGTCACATGTACGATCATGAAACGTGTCACTGTATGGATATGACATGTGTCCTTTTACCCCTTTGACTTTTGACTTTGACCTTGGCTAACTTGAAATTTGACTGCCCATAACGTTTGCATACAAGCTTTGTTTGACACATCGTTTGCACCGTTGGAAAGATGACGACGAGATCTACGCATTTATGTTATTTTTTTAGATTATTTGAGATGGTCAAATTTTGAGCATTTGTGGATCCCCTGGAACCTTTGTGAGCATTTCAGATCCTTCTGGACCTCTGTGAGTGTTCCTTAGATCCTCTTGGATCACCCAACGTGCCAAGGAAGCACAACAAATTTTATCTACCTAGAACTGCAAACCCTCCTTTATTCTGCGCACTTGACCTACCAACCCTAACCCTCCTCCCACTCCTCTCAAGAACTAGAAATCAACTAGGGATGAAATGGTGGAGTGACAATTCAAGGGCCTTTGTTATGATTTTGATGACAAATATTTTCCAGGGCACAAATGTAAGGAAAAAAAGATCTTTATGGCCATCTTTGAAGATGTTTCTGATGAAGAGTTCAAGACCCTCCTTGTGATAGAGTTACCCAAGCCAAATGATCTTACTCCACCCTCTGACCCCCCGAAAGTTGAACCGGTCATTTCACTGAATGCTCTCACTAGCTTATATTCTCCCCAAACCCTTAAGCTAATTGGCTACATTAAGCATCGAAAGGTCATCATTTTAATTGACAATGGCATCACTCATAATTTTATTCATTGTCGCATTTCTGAAGAAACCAATTTCATATACATGCAGTCAAAAACTTTCAAATCATGATTTCCAATGGAGGTTCCATGAAATATGTAGGGAATTGTGAAAATGTGTTCCTCCAAATTAGTCAGTACAACTTGAAATCTCATATGTTTTCTATCGACATGGGTGGTTGTGATATTTTGCTTGGTGCAGAATGGTTACACACTCTAGGTCCCATCCTCATGGATTTTAAGGAATTAACCATGCAATTCCAATATACGGGACACTAGTATAAGTTTCAAGGCATCACAACAGTCTCCCCTGATATCATTAGTTCCCATCGAATGGAAAATCTCCTCAGAAAATTTCATTCAATGATTATTTCCCAACTTCATTCTATTCAAGCAATTGAGACACCTTCAGTTCATCCTGACCTCCAAACTATCATCTCCAAACACCAAGATGTTTTTTCCACACCAAAGGGACTTCCTCCTTCCCATGGTGTTCATGATCATTCCATTCCTCTCGTTCTAGGTACTCTTCCTCCCAATGTTCACCCTTATTGTCATCCATTTTCCCAAAAAAAATAAATTGAAAAAATTGTTCAAGAATTTCTAGTAGCATGTGTTATCGAACCCTGTACCATCTCTTGTTCTTCTCCTATGGTCATGGTACTCAATAAAGAAGGAACTTGGTGCATGTGTCTATACTTTATAGCCCCCAACAAACTCACCATCAAAGACAAATTTCTCATTCCTTTCATTGATCATCTCTTGTATGAATTGATTGGTGCTCAGTACTTTACGAAACTTGATCTACATTATGGATACCACCAGATACGTATGCGAAGACATTCCTAAGACTTCATTTCGAACTCATGAGGATCACTATGAGTTCTTGGTAATTCCCTTTGGCCTGTGTAATTCTCCCTCCAATTTCCAAATTCTCATGAATAATGTTTTCCTTCCTTTTCTACGTCATTTTGTCCAAGTTTTCTTTGATGATATTCTCATCTATACTAGAACCTGGACCAAAAATCTTACCCATGTGGATCAATGTATCGGTCTCCTCTCTCAGCACCAACTTTTACTCAAACAATCTAAATGTTCCTTTGGAGCTTAGGAAGTGGAATACTTGGGTCATATTGTCGGAAAGGATGGTGTATGGGTGGATCCTAATAAAATTTAAGCTATGCAGGATTGGCCTCTCCCCAAAAATTTCAAGAGCTTGCGTGGTTTTATGGGTTTAATGGAATATTATCGCAAGTTTGTTAAGAATTAAGGAAAAATTGTAGCACCTCTTACTTCTCTCATTAAAAAAAATGGTTTCACTTAGAATCCCATAGTTGATCACTCCTTCCAAGCATTGAAAGAGGCTCTGTGCACAACTCTAGTCCTAGCCCTTCCTGACTTCACAAAGACTTTTATCCTAGAATGTGATGCTTCCAGGAAAAGAATTACAATAGTCCTCATGCAATATGCTAGGCCTTTGAAATTCACTAGCAAACAAATTTTGGAGCAACATATCGACCAATTATTCTATGAAAAGGAAATGTTAGCTATTTCATATGCCGTGGATCTCTGGTGACCTTATCTATTGGGGAAACACTTCCAAATTAAAACATAGAATCATAGCCTCATGTAATTTCTGGAACAATGAATTTCATCCCTAGAGCAACAAAAATGGGTGACCAAGATATTTGGATATGATTATGAGATCATTTATAAGAAGAGAAAATAAAATGTGGTGGTTGATGCTCTTTCCAGGAAGTCTGAAGAAGAAGGGTCCTTTTTTTCCTTCTCCTTCATTGTACCATATTGGCTCCAAGATGTTCATCAGGAATGGCTGCAAGGCCCCAAAACTTCTTGATTGATCCATTAATTGCAAGACAATTCTCCATTTTCTCCAGCATACTCTTGGCACAATGAAGAGCTCTACTACAAAGGTATTTTGTATTTAATAAAATAGTCCCAACTTAAATCCTCGGTGCTTTCTTTGTGCTTCAACCACACCAGGCCATTCAGGGTTTACCTAAACCTGTAAAAGGGTTAAACGTTTTTTTTTTTCTAGGATGGTATGAAATAGGAAAATCACACATTTTTGGATGAATGTGATTCTTTTCAACAAAACAAGGGAGAAAATTTCAAATCCCCAATCACACTACATAGGATAGATAACTCGATACGTCACCCTATCACTCATGAAATTCCTAGTCATTTGTTGCTCAGTTCAACGATCAATTTAGTCATCCCGCAATGAACAAAATAAATGGTGTTGGAGATGCTGGGGAGTCCTGTTAGTGCCAAAATGTCCACAAAAGTTCATATGTTGGTTATCTCCCTTTTTCAATGCATAATGAAAGGCCGATGCATAGAATCCACTCACCGAACAAGAAAGGGAGAGAACAAAAAAAAGTCGTTTTCTATTCCACCAGCTATTTGGAGGGATATTTATATGGATTTCATTATGGGATTACCTAAATCAAGAAATAAGTCAGTCATCATGGTGGTTGTTGATCGTCTTTCCAAATATGATCATTTATTTTCTCTTCAACACCAATTCACCGCATCCATAATTGCTCAAATTTTCATGGATCATATCTTTAAGCTTCATGGCATGCCTCATTCTATTTTCCTTGAAAGAGATCCCACTTTCCGCAGTAATTTTTGGTAAGAATTATTCAGGCTCCAGGGAACCCAATTGCATCTCAATATTTCCTATCATCCCCAGAATCATGGTCAAACTGAAGTTGTCAACAAGTTTTTGGAAACATATTTGTGGTGCTTTTTATCTGACAGGAAATGTTAGTGGGCTCAGTGGTTACCCCTAGATGAATGGTGGAATAATACATATTACCACAAAAATACTCACATGACTCCTTTTGAAGCAGTCTGTGGAAAAAATCCATTGTCATTTCCTTCCTACTTTCCCGGTATCTCAAAGTTTCAAGAGGTTGACAAAAAACGTACAGTTCCTGTGTGCATTCTTCATCTCATCAAAGAAAATTTAGTCATGGCTCAGAACCGTATTAAGAAACAAGCAGATCAAGGTCGTTCAGAACATCAATATTTTGAACGGGACCAAGTGTTTCTTCATCTACAATCTTATAAGTAGAATTCACTCAAAGTTTAACATTGTTAAAATATTGCTCCCAAATTTTATGGTACTTATACAATTCTCAAGAAAGTGGGACCGACCTATGAGTTATCTCTTCCCTGTCATTCTAAGCTCCATCCGATCATAGATTATTTTAGGGTATAAATTTAGCAAATGGGATAATTTTCCATGGTTTTTCCCAAAAAATGATTCTCCAATTTCCATTTTTCTAAAAACAATTCGCCCAAATTCCATAGAATAAAATTATTTTACCTTAAAAATCGACAAAAAATTATAGAAACTATATAAAATCCTTATAAATTTGAATATTTTTACAAACTTATCGCCAAACATTTTACATTTTTCATATTAAAGACTAGTAATATTAGCCTAGGCTTCTACATTTTAATATAAAATTCCATCCACAAAATTATCCCTGCATCCCGTTTTTCATGGCTCATGCTTAAAGAAGGTGATTGGAACTAAGTTCAAAAATCAAACCAGTCTTCTTGAGTTGGATAACAAAGGTTCCATTTGGTTGCAAACACAATAAATCTTGGCCCAGCACGAGCATCATCTTTATCGGTGCAAAATCAAGGAAGTGTTAGTGCAGTGGAAATATACAACTCCAGAAGATGCTACCTAGGAGTCGACCATTATTCTCCAAGAATTTACTCATCTCAAGCCTTAAGGACAAGGTTGTTTTTAAGGAGGATGGAATGTTAGGTACCTAACCTCCATAAATCCTCATATAGTTATAATAATATATTTTCCATGTAATAAAGGACGATATTAATAAGGCCTAGTAATAAGGAATAATAAGTCAAATTTAAGAATACCTAATAGACGCTTTCGCTTCTAGAAAGATCTTCCTCTAGATTGTTGTTTTGGTAGATATAATTAGTATAAATAGGAGTCGAGGGCATGAGAAGTCTTTTTCTTGAGAATTATTGTAATAGATTTCTTCTCTGTTGGAGGTTTCCCCATCGAAGAGGCAAGTGAAAATTGTTTACTATAAATAAAGGTATTATTATGGTGTTGTGGTTTCATGTATTGTGTTGTTCCGCTATTATTCTCTGCAGTGTTTTTTTTTTTTGTCTATTATAATAGATCTGGTATATTACAGATGAAATTCCATGACATGGATCACGAGGTATTCTCCAAATTTCCCCTCGAACATTGGAATGTCTCAAGGTAGATAATAAGGAACCAAAAGCTAGCTCTAATGATGAGGAACCAGGTCATTAGTAAGCTTTTTGAAATCTAGGAGATATAATGCCGCTAGAAATAGTAGTTTCATCTGAGTAAAATAATTCCAACATATGGGATTATATCCCATCATATGGTTGGTGTTCATGAAGGAATTACTTGGCATGTGATAATTTCCAAGAATGAATGGATTATTTTCTAAAAAACCAAGGTTTTGGGGGAAGTTAGCTGGAACTTGGAAAAATGGAGGAAATCCTTCACTCGTCATGTTTTTGACTACTAGTAAAGGAGTGCTTCCCATTGGCATGCCAGAATTAAAAAAAAATATCTTCTTCCCATTGATGGAACATGTGCAGGGATATGCCCCTCTATGAATGGAAGAACACAGAAAGAGGTAGAATGTTTCCATCCTGACATGTTAACATTGAGGAAGATAGGGGTTGTACTAGACACAACATGGGGCATTCCAATAGATGGCATCCCAAATGATAAAACACCAACATCATATGAAGTAAATGGTTGATTCTAAATGCCACTATTAAGATTCACTTTAGGAGGGAAGGAACATCCACTTGCATATATATATGTGCATGGAAAATCACTTTTCATAGGGACACTTCGAACATGCAGATTCAATCCTCCACCAGATACGACAGACCTGGTGTTATGTCCCAAGGGGAGCTTATATGGGGTTAAATGTATATAATATGACCCCAGGGGGGGGGGGGGAGACATATGGGGATAAATGTACATTTAATGTGTAAATATATATGTAATAGGGTCAGCCTAATAGTAAAGGGGCTTCATCTGTAGTGTGTGAATAGGTATATATAGAAATCATGTATTCATTATTGAGGACATTTGAATTGGATGTATGAATGTATTTAGATATTTGGAGGAGGTTGTCCTATTATTCAAGGAGTTATTGTATAACTAATTATTTTTATCTATCTTGGAGTTCTTCTCCATGCTCACATTGATTTACATGGTGTATACTTATATTTTGTTACGATAGTTTAATCATTTGGTACATAACATTTGGTATCAGAGCCTCGATCCTAGGTTTTTTTTCTTCTCCAAGCAAAGTCATCTTATAATTTTCTCTATAATGTTTTTTCCGGGATTCTTTAGAAAATGAAGCATGGAGGTTATTTAAAATACATATCAAGTTATATGTGGCACAAATTCCATCTTTTGGGTCATTATACTTTCGGGGATAAATCCTATGGAATCTTGTGAGTGGTGGAAGAGTGTTAATACTAGACATATCATCACATAGGAAGAATTTGAAAAACTATTCTCAAATAAATGGATCAAGGATACAAAAAGAGAGGTGATGCATAAAATTAAAGAGATGATAAAATAAGAAAAGGAAGAGGTCAATAAGAAGGGAAATGAGCTATCTAAGATACGAGACCTTAATGAAGAACTTGTTAAATAAGTTCAAAAATTAAAATAGGGAATGAGTAGTAAAGGAAAGTGGGAAAAGGATGAGGAAATGGAAGAATTGAAAAAGAAAGATGAAGAAATATGTAGATTAAAAAACCATAGTAAAATTATATTGGATGAGGTTAAGAGATTTAAATAAGAAAAGGAGAATTATCAAAATCAAGAAGAAAGAAGGATCTTGGATGAATAATCTACCAAAATGTTGGCATGTTCTTAGGCAGATGTGCTTGTCATTGATGGAAAGATTAGAGTATGCAGCGATGGAAAAACAGGGACAACGTAAGCTTAGAAGAGATAGTTCATAGGTGCATGAAGAGTGCAAGAGTGTGCTTGTTTATTTGATGTCAAACAGACAGGCAAGGGAGATCAACAATGCAGGGATAATTGCATGGAAAGATCAGAAGTGTAAACTCCATTTCAGAGTTTCGGATACCGGGAGTTGAAGTCTCAAAACACTTCACCACAGGAGTCCCAGAATCGCAAAATGTGAAACGTCGAAATCCCGAAAGAAGGAGACAGTTTCGGATACTGGCTTTTCGGATACCGAGAGTTGGGGATGTCAAGAACTCTTCCTACAGGAGTCTCGAAGTTGCGAAATGAGAAATCATGATATGCTAAACCACGATATAATCTCAACCATTGGATCAAGGAAAAAACTGGACCATCGATCCAAGAAGGATACGTGGTGAAAGATCATCCTTTTGCTGACTAGAAAGTCAAAGGAATGGGGTTCCCTAACCTCTCGAACTCGTGATACGCAAAATCATGAAATAACCTTAGTCGTCAGATCAAAGTTTGATCTAGACCATTGATCCAACTCCATTTCGGAGTTTTGGATACCAGGAGATGGAGAAGTCAAGTGTCGATACTCCTCATCATAGGAGTCCCGAAGTTGCGAAGTGCGAAAAGACGAAAAGTTGATCTGACTCCATTTCGGAGTTTCGTAGAATGGGACTTGGAAGTGAAGAACATTCACATCAAGAATGTCGAAATCGCAATATGAAAAATTGTGAAGTGATCTGGGCCGATAGATATAGGAGGTGAATGTGGCAGACCACATCAGAAAGGACAGGTGGAAGACTATGACACATGGCAGGATCAGACAACGACAAGTGTCAAGTTGATTTGGCATTTCAGGCCACTGGAAATCACAATTCTGAGTGAAACGTGATAGCCACTCGGGTCATGACACATCATCGAGTGATGCAATACTGACCTCACTCTGGGAGTTTTTGCTTCGAGAGTTTTAACTCCATCACTCCCCCAAAGTCCCAAAGGTTGAAGTCCCAGGGTTAAGGATAGTCATCCGATCACCACAGATTGAGGACCGTTGATCTGGAGATCGAAGCGCTTGTGTGATTGGAGAGGGGTCATATTCCGGTGGTCACATCGTCAAAGAACTGTAGAAGAGAACTCGAAGTGACGAGCTCCATTTCGGAGTTTTGGGGATTGGGCATGGAGCATAAAGAAATATTCGCATCAAGGATGCCGAAATGCCGAATTAAGAAATCACAAAAGCACTTTATGGATAAGCGCTAAGTCACCGATGGTGGTCACATCGTCGAAGAGCTGTAGAGAAAATATTGAAGCGACAAGCTTCTTTTTCGGAGTTTCAGAGATCATGACTTGGATAGTCGAGATGCCTCACAACAGAATTGTCGAAATGTGAAACACGTTTTGGCTCAACCTGTGGTCACAGCCATTGGTCACATCAGCAGAAGATGGAGGAAGGAGCTAGTGCAACCAAGCTCAATTTTAGAGTTTCAGGGATCAGTACGTGAAGTGTAAAGAAACCTTAACCATAGGAATATCGAAATGCCGAAATACAAAATGGCGAATTAAATGCAAGACCCTACGAACTCCATCCAACGGTGCAGGTCAACTTGAATATGATCGAAGGGATACTGTTGTATTTCCCAGTGTAACTACTAGAAATGACTAATGGTTTCTTCCAGAGGACTTGAAGAGGCCTCAGAATAACTGCCAGAGAAGATGAAGAGTTGTAATGATGATTAGGTAGAGTACTCGACATGAGGAGGATATGCAGGATAGAGAGGGGGAGTAGAGGCTGTAGGGACAGAGCAGTGGTAGAGGGAAGTGCAAGAAAACACCCCGATGTGGAGAACAGTGGCAGGGGGAGAGCATGTAGGAACATGGCACATATTGCATGCACAAGGAGCATAGAGACTATAAGAATGCAGAACAAAGAAGAGATCAAGGTTGTTGTTGTTGGGCATGATTGAGGTGTGAAGAAGGAGGCAGAGCACAACAACAAAAATGTATAGAAGGGGAATGGTGCATTGAAAGGACATGGAACAGAGAGCATAAAAGGAAAAAGAACAGAAAGCACAAGGAGTGTGTAGAAGACACTAATGCAGACAGAGCAGTGCAGTGTAGCAGAACAATGATGAGACCAGTAAACCATTGAAGAAATTTATATCACTGTAATAAGTCATAATAGCAAAGATTTATATTTTAGGGTGGTAGGGAGGTGCTAGGGAGGACAGTTGTCCTCAGAGGTTCAAGTGGGTGCTTGAACACAAGGAGTTGTAGCTTCCTTCTAGTTGGTGCTAGAGAAACTGGGGAGTTGGTGCTAGAGAAACTTGGGAGTTGGTGCTTCCTTCTAGTTGGTGCTAGAGAAACTAGGGAGTTGGTGCTTCCTTCTAGTTGGTGCTAGAGAATCCAGAGAGTTGGTGCTCTCAGCAATTAGCAGCTTGAAAAAAAGAGATTGTAGCCTCATTATGAGTTGGTGCTCATATGTATGATAATGTAAAGAATGTAAAGATTACTTATCATATAAAGAAGAAGAGGTTTTTACTCTGTATGGGTTTCCTCAGGAAATATCTGTCTCGATGTATCTCATATGTGTGACTAATGCTGAATGTTCTATTGCTTACTTCCCTGTATTATTGTGACTGTCATTAAATGTTGTGTAAAGAGTTTAAAATAAGCATAATTGTTTAAGCCTAGTAACAACTGATTCACCCCCCCCCTCTCAGTTGTTTAACAATTAGTATTAGATCCGGCCCCTTTTATCTAAAGGTAGATCCTAGAGCTTAAACAGGTTAATCCATGAAGGAAATTCAACCAATAAGGCCCCTTTGTTCAATGGAACAAACTTTGCCTTCTGGAAAGTTAGAATGAGAACCTACATAATGGATTTAGGTGCAGATGTCTAGGATGTGGTAGATACTGGTTATGTAAAGCCAGTTGTACTAGATAATAAGGATGACAAGCTAGAATTTAGCTTCAACACTAAGTCTATGAATGCTATCTTGAGTGGGCTTGCAGAAGCAGAATTCGTACAAGTTATGCACCTAGGAACTGCCAAAGAAATGTGGGACAAACTCATTACCAATTATGAAGGTAATGAGAAGGTAAAGGTCGCCAAGATTCAAACCTACAGAATATAGTTTGAATAGATGAATATGAAGGAAGATGACAATATTGGAAAATACTTTCTGAGAGTAGAAGAAATGGTAAATGCAATGAAATAACTTGGTGAGAAAATTGAGGAACCCTCTTTAGTTCAGAAAAAATTGAGATCTCTACTAGATAGGTTCAACCCGAAGGTCTCTACTATTGAAGAACTTAATGATCTAAAAACCTTGGATTTTGATCAACTTCTAGGAACATTGACTACATATGAAATGAGAATAGTTAAAGATAAACCCACCTCTAGAGAAGCATCATTTAAGGTAGACGAGAATGAGGATTCAGAGCCTGATGAAATTGAAGAAAAATTTGTGAAGAGACTAAAGAAGGGATTAGACAAATACAAAGGTAAACTGCCTTTCAAATGTTTCAACTATGGTAGGATAGGTCATTTTGAAAATAAATTTCCCCACAAAAGAAAGGATCAGACATGTGATTATGAGGAGAAGCACAAACACAAAAATTTCTTTAAAGAGAATAACTTTAAGAAGAAAAGTCTTTGCATAAACAATGATGATGATCCTTTAGATGATGAAGACAATGAATCCACTATTGAAGATAAACTAAATGAATTCATACTTATGGCCAAAGAGGATTATGATAATATAAGCACATGAATTGATGCTAATGAAGAAGAAGTTGTGGTTGACATGGAAAGAGAACTAATCAATGCACTGGAAGAGATTGACAGACTAAGAATTAAGAACAGAAAGCAAAGACAATTGTTGATACAATTCGAGAAAGACAGTAAAGAACCCGATGAAGACCTTGTCCTAATAAAATTGGAATTAGAAGAGGCAAAGAAAATCGAAGACATTCTGAAACGACAGTTATCAGAAAAGAAGGAAATATGTGAAGCCTTAGAACAAGTAGTGAAAACTAGGAAAGAGATGGAGAAGTTTCAAGCCTTGTATAATCAAAATTTGTCAAGTATCAAAGCCTCAGAAGGATTAGCCACCATTCTAAATCAACAAAGGAATCCAAAGCTGAAAACTGGTTTGGGTTATGAAGAGGGATCAAGTAGTGATAAGCCAAGAAATGAAGAACCCATAAATTTTGTCAAATCTACAACCAATGACAACAACAAACCTGCAGAAACAAAGGAACACAATCGGTCACCCAGGATGAGTAAAGAAAAAGGTGCCAAGAATGAATCTGCAGAACAAAGAAATAATGTGCTCCCTGCTGAAAGACGTCATCAGCATGGAAGAAATCGATTTTCTCAAAGAAGACAACCATTTTCCAGGTACAAAGAATTGTTTTATGGCTATTGTTTCTATTGTTCTAACTTTGGTCACAAAGCTTTAAATTGTTCCTTAAGAATTAGACATGAGAAATTAATATTTCAAAGGAATAAATACTTGCCACAACAAAGAATGATACAACCAAGTAACAAACCTTCACAGATTTCAAATTGCCAAATTAAGTCTAGAGACATGCAACTAAGGAGGTCAAGAAATAATCAATAGTCAATGAGTAGACAACACTGCAACAATAATTTTGACCTATTGAACAATGAGATTAAATGCTACATCTGTCATAACTATGGACATAAATCTGTTGACTATCGATTAAGGAACTATGAACTAGATTTGAATTCCCCTGCTGAAAATGTCAAGTTTTGGAAGAAGAAAGAAAGTGAAAAGTGTGGATTAGTGTAGTTAGCTCAAAGAAAAATGAACCCTTGGTATATAGACAATGGATTCTCCAAACACATGACGAGAGACAAAGGTAATCTTCTATCTCTAAGTGAAAGCAAATCAGGAAACATAACCTTTGGAAATGATGCTCCAGGTAAAATAAAGGGTAAAGGGATGGTGAGTTTAAGTAATGGAAAAGGAAAAGCCCAAGATGTTCTACCTGTAGATGGGATGAAACATAATCTTCTCAGTGTAAGTCAAATCTGTGACAGAGGATGTGAAGTGGTGTTCATGTCCAAGGACTACAAAATAAAGTATGTAAACTTAGGATAAGTGGTGGCCAAAGGCATAAGGACAGAAAATGACGCATATGTGCTGAAAGAAAATAAAGAAGAGTGTCATCTAAGAAAACATGATGAAAGCTGGTTATGGCATAGGATACTTGGACATTTAAACTTTGACCACTTAATCAAGCTCAAAAATCTTGAGGCAGTAAAAGATCTTCCGAGAATATGAAAGCCCCGAGATTTGATGTGTAAACCCTGCCAAGTAGGAAAGCTAACCGGGACACAGTTTACATCCAAGAGCTTTACTTAAACAGAGAAACCACTCCAGCTATTTCATATGGATTTATGTGGACCATCAAGACAGGAAGGCACAAGGAGAGAAAACTACTTCATGCTTATTATTGATGATTACTCCAGACTTACTTGGGTTGCCTTTCTCAAGGAAAAAGCTGAAGCATTTGAGAAGTTTAAAATATTTAAGGCTTTAACTGAGAATCAAACAAGAAAGAAGTTAAAGGAAGTAAGATTAGACAGAGGAGGAGAATTTATGTCAAGTAATTTCAAGGAATTCTGTGATAAT
>ML785783.1:577604-600590 GCA_009831015.1 Picea engelmannii | reverse complement strand
CAATATCTACATATTCACGAGGATTGTGAACTTTTACTAGTATAAAGCCTACTTTTAAAAACACGTCAAAACCCTTACCTTTTCATTGTTCTTTCGCCAGATCCATTAGCCCATACAACTTGATAAGAGTTGTCCACGAGATGAATTTCCATCACCAAGACCTGCATGAATCATAAAATAATTTTTTTTTATATGAGTAAATAATTAATAAGCAAATAAGCATGCATTTAGTTATGTAAAATACTCTAGAAAAAAATTAAGTTGGCACATACCTTAATGAACTTTTGTTTGTTTCAAGAATAGGTTATTCTCTACTGAAAAGGGCCAACCACATGAAGGTGAAATCTCATATGGCCCCTCCCCCCCCCCCTCACATCGCTCTCAATTCCACATACCCAACAAATGATTTTCTTTATATAGAAAACATATACACATTAATGCATAACTAGAATAGTCATCAAAACATATGAACATATGAACATTGATAAAGATCCAAATACAAGTCATGAATTTATACATCTAATTTTTCTTTGATTTATGTCTTTTTACATTCATAAAACTCACAATTGGGATATCATCATCATAGAAGGACATTATATTTCGTGTGCCCTGTCCTTCTATTGTTTGTGTGCGCTCATGTACCATACTTATGGTACGTCGTTGAGAAGAGTTAGCTGGCATCTGTTCAGGGTCGTGAACTAGAACACCGAAAATGATCATATCAATATGTTGAAATATAATTGAAATAACTAATTCATTATTTTGATTAGCATTACACTATTGCTCTTTACCTGTCTCTATAGCTGGGATAGTTAGTGCGTTAACTTCCTGTCCACTTGGTTACTCTCTCATTTCACCCTTATGAGATACATTCTCTTCAATTTTGAGAAGATAATATATAAGTATAAGTCAAGAAATAAATATCTACAATCACAGTAAATATTTCTATTTATGAAGCATACATACTGGAATGGGTACTCTGCGCTACACTATCACTGGACATGTGGACCCTTGTATGATGTGGTGTTTGATGAATACCGTTTGATTCACTACTGCGGTAGCACTGTTGCTTGAAAACAAACATAAATACTTAGTTAAGGGTGATATAATAAAATATGAATAGACTTTACAAGCATTCTACTGCGGTTTCCTTATTCATTTGATTTACCTGCGTGGCTGGGGAGATAGGATTCTGGCCCAAGATTTTTCTATATTCAATCACACTTTTAAAACCATGCTTGTAACCAAGATTTAGGTCCTCCTTGGTGGAAACAATGTCGAACATATTTAACTCCAATGCATAAAACCATTAAAAATACCAATAACAAAAACATATATTTGTTCGCTACTGTTAAATAAATATTAACCACAATTAGTCATTTAAATATTACTATTCGAGATTTTAATTTTCCGTAGCCACCCTGGCCTAGTTTATGCTGGTCGTGTTTTTCCACTCTGGCCTTTGTTTGTTTGGAGGTGTCTGGTAGCCTACATATGGAATTTTTGAAAAAAAATAGATATCGTAATTGTTACTTAAAAAAGAAAAGAAAAACATAAATGCTCATATTCACTGATAATATGACATGTGTTGTAACTTGATTGACCAGCTCATGGTTGTCGTCCTTGTATTTTAAACAAGTTATCATTTTCATTCTCTCTTAGCGCCTTCCACTCTTTCTCGGGAACCATGGGAGGGCGCTCGTGCTTGAGGTCTGTTTGCAATTTATCCCTATACTGGGCCCTGGTGTATTTTAAATTTTCGTTGGCTAACTTTGTAACCACTTTCTTGTTGAAAGTGTTTCCGAACAAGTTTACCATGTGATCTATTCTATCATCTTTCTTTTGGCTATCTTGGCCATTCCACCGTGTGTGAATGGTGGGGCCAAACAAATCAAATTCTTTGTCATGTAATTTTCTATAGAAAACATTGTTTCCTGCAGAAACGTGTTATCCATTAATTTATAATAATCTCAACAAATGTCCATTTCAATTTCAAGAAAAAAATGAATCGATTAATGGGACAATTACCTGCAATCTTTTGAATATTGATCGGAACACATGCGTCATCCACCAAAACGGTGACATATCGTGATCTGGTGCTTTTAATTCATTATGCTCCATGCAGAATAGTATCCTATGCACCTACACTATGTTCCTCTCCGGAGTCATCATGTGGAGTCCCAGGCTCCAGCTCATCATGCCCTGGCATGTCATGCCAGTCAAAATCACCCTGCTCAAAAATGGATTTGAGGGGAACCTCAGGGGGCTAAAAAGGACTCACTTGCACTTTGCTATGTCGACCTTTGTTTTGCATTGGACCATCACTACTACCTATAGCAGTTGCAGGATTGACAGGTTCCCCACGCACGGTGATATGAAAATAGGGGGCTGACTTGCTTTTCTATGCAAGCACCCTCTACTCCATTAAAATAAACTTTTCAGGACCTTGCTCAATGTCTTAGTTATCCAAGAGGTTTTATGAGTTAAGTTCATGCTTCTTTTAAATGTTTATGTGTGAGGTATTTAAAAAGTTAAATATCTATTTTAAACAAATACACAATAAACATAACTTGCAGCAAATAAACCAACAAACTCAGAACAATAACAAGATGATAAAGGAGTTCAACCCCATCTAGGCTACATCTCCTTGAGCCTCTATCAATGGACTAGGCTCTCTGGGATTAGTTTGATAAAGATTCTTTTACAATCTGCTTCTCAACTCCAATGGATTTACTAACTGTACCATTGGGTTTAGAATACATACAAACCCCAAAAATGACTAATAGAACTCTGAAAACGGATCATGGCTCATCCGGGCATAACCTCTTCTACATGTGGCATTGAGCTTCCCTGAGCTTCCTTGTGGAAACAACACCTGTAAAAGTCCTCAAATGCCTCTGAAACCTATCCCAATGTGTTTAGAGCATAACAATTAGCCAAAAATGACTAATCACAGAAAACAGACTTGGGCTCTTCTGAGCATGGCCTCCTTCAATGGTGGCCCTAAGCTCCCTAGAGCTCCTGAAACTTCAAGATAGAAAAAACATCAAAAGAAGTCTCCAAATGCCTTTAAAAATAGTTCCAATGGATTCAGAACATCCAAAAACCCCTAGATGGGCTTTTTCGGCACCTCATTTGGCCAAACAATGAAGAAGTTAGGCCTCCTGCCATTTTCCTCCTTCAAGCTTATTGTCTCTGGTTCACCAAAATGCACCTCTGTGCATCCAACCTAGCCTCTGCATGTTCTTACATGATTAAACCTAGCACCGTGCACATAACCAAAAAACTACGTGCAATTGTAGAACGGTTAGGGAACCTAGCCCCCTAACTGCCAAGTCGTTGGGCATATGGTCAAGCGACAAGTTTCCCATGGGCAACCGACAAGTGTCCCAAATGCGCGAGATTTTAAATCGTTTGAAATGTGCGTGCACATTCGAGGTTGTATGGGACTCCGCATGTGAATGGGGGCTGGGGCTTAGCCCCAGCCTTGTCCGCGCCCAAACCATAATACAATTCAAATTTAAATAAAATCGAAACCATATATATGTTAAGAAATATTGTGTGGACTAATGGTAGCCCACACCGTGTGAAAGTACTCCACCTTGGTGAGAGGTACGGGGTTTGAACCCCATGGAATCCATATAATTTTAACAACCAATGAAATACGGTGCCACGTGGTAGCCCATGCCTAGGCCACGTGGCACCAAACCATTTGAAAAAATATGCCACGTGTCCACCAATGATTCGCCCAAACTGCCAACTCAGCATTGACACATCACCACTTGCCACATCAGCGGTCATACCTCTGCCACGTGTGAGTCATACACCTGCCAATAAAACATTGCCATGTCATCATGTACGGACTGTACAGTCAACATATTTTTTTTTTGCATGTTTGGAAAATCGAACAGAACGTGATATCTCACTCATCCGACATCTGTTTGAGTTGCGTTGGGTTCATGACGACGAGGGCTATTCACCCATAGTTTTGAGGCGACACCAAAAACTTTCATTTTTGGGCTAAATTTTGACCCCTGGTCCAGATTCTGATCACACCTTCCCACTGAAAGGGTTTTGGACCCACAAATCGTTATGATTATCTGCCTGAACTTCAATTCTCTTCTACTTCCAAGTTCTATCAACTGATTCTACTTGAAAACTATTTTTGACAATCACCTGCATACCTTGACATGCCTTGCATTGAAACTGGCTATGTCCCTCAACCACTGTCCTCTGGCTGTTTCTGACCAACTGTTCTATTTGTGCTTGGAAGACTTCTAGCCTTCCCACTGAGAATCAAGTCCCTCTTGTGAACTCTTTGGCGTCAAAACAATCCGCTCTACAATGGCTACAAAAACTATCCTGCGACATCTTGTCACAAACCAAGAAAACCATCAATCTTGAAAACAAATTTAAATAAGATTGAAAATGATGCGAACAAATTTTTTTTTCTCTTCAAGCAAACGGTCGCATCTTGTACTTCATCAAAGCACATGGCGTTTTCCTCCATCTTGGTGTACTCAAAATCGACTTACAAGCCAACAAACACCATCGACTAAACATAAGTCGAAAAACATGATCGACACAACATAGTCGTCAAGACAATATTGACACAAGTCAAGACTCATTTGAAACATATTGACCTTCCCAAAATGACAAGTCGACATTCATGATACACAATCATGTTACAATCATGAGTCATTCAGGATGAACTATCACCAAGTTCACTGTTTACACACACACACAAACACATGCATGTGCATGAATCTTCAACTCTCCTTCAAGTACAAACATAAGGACATAAACCCAATAACATGTGGGTACATACGAGATGGAAATGAAAAGATAAATGGATGCAACAAGTGAGCATCATACCCCTCTTTTACACCCTCCTGGCAAAGTTGTGCAACAAAAAGAATGCTTTTAAATAAATTGCATTCACATGCGAACTTGCATCATACAAGTTGTGATAAACCGCTGCAACTTGTCATGCTTTCAACAGAAATGAATACATAAGGCTGAAATGTGCATCTACAACAGAAAAAAGAAAGCCTTACTTGTTGAAGAAATCCAACCATTTCTTACCAAGCCAAATCAATGGTGAATTTTTCTGCTGAAAATTGTCTTCTTGTGAATCATATTGACTCACATCGATGATGGAATCTCCTCTTCCATTCTTGCTAGACTCTTTATTCATCTGCTTCTTGTGATGTGGATGAGTGGTTGGATGCAATGTTCAACATTGGTCAATGAGATGACCCCACTTCTGGCAATGAGTGCAAATCTTTTGCATCCTCTTTTCAAGTTGTCTTTGCTTGGAAAGTTTCCTGAAAGTGGTCAATCTTTTCCAACATTTTGAAACATGATGGTTATATAAACGACAATATGTGCATGGAATTTTTCTTCCATTTTTACATGAAAATTTACCATGTTTAACATAATCAAAAGCAACATAATTATAGGCAGAAATATACCTTGAACATTCACCTTTATCGCCTCTTTCAGGAGGTGAATTTGAAGAGTTACAAGCTCTCCTTTGAATACCAACAACAATGTTCTTGTCTGCATGGCTGTCATAACTCTCTTGTTTCACACATTTGCATTCATCTCGAACACACTCTTTGCATGCTTGAGGGATTGAACTTGCAACAAAAGTTCTTGAACATTCACCTTTATAGCCTTCTTGAGGAGGTGAATTTAAAGAGTTACTAGCTCTCTTTTGAAGACCAACAACAGTGTTCTTGTCCTCGTGGCTGTCACAACTCTCTTGTTTCATACATTTGCATTCGTCTTGAACACAAACTTTGCATGCTTGAGGGATTGAACTTCCAACAAAAGTTGTTCTTGGAACTGTTTCCCTTGTCTCCTCAACTTTGGAATATGCTCCATCTTTCTATTCATATCCAAGACCAAACAACTTGTGTCTCTCCTCAACAACAATAGGCTCAACAATACCTTGTCCATGCTTGCCTAACCCTCTACCTTCATATCCCATTTTTAACAATAACTTGGACCCTATTCCCCTTGTGTGATTTTTGAAAACACCAAAGCATTCATTTTGAGAGGAATTTGATGAAAAACCAACATTACATACCTCATGTTCATGCATGCACTTGGTAAGGGTTTCATTTGCCTCATGGAGTTGAGTCTCCATCTCATGCAACTTTTCAAGAAGATGGTGCTTCTCCTCCTTCATGGCTATCAACTGCTCTTGAAGGACAGTGCTCTCTTTTCTTTCTTCCCACAACTCTTGTACCATCTCTCTCATGGTTACAAACTCCTTCAACATCTCTTTGTCAAAGAAATTGGATAATGAAGATGTATGAGAACTATCAATGTTTGAAGCTTCCTCCATCCTTGCAAGATATCAAACTTCAACACAAAACTTGCCCAAATACCAACAGCTAAAACTCTAGCTATCAATGGAAATCACATGAGAAAAACTATGCTCTGATACCACATGATTTGAAAATAGGGGGCTGACTTGTTTTGCTATGCAAGCCCCCTCTACTCCATTAAAATAAACTTTTTAGGACCTTGCTCAATGTCTTAGTTATGCAAGAGGTTTTATGTGTCAAGTTCATGCTTCTTTTAAATGTTTATGTGTGAGGTCTTTAAAAAGTTAAATATGTGTTTTAAACAAATACACAATAAACATAACTTGCAGCAAATAAACCAACAAACTCACAACAATAACAAGATGATAAAGGAGTTCACCGGCATCTGGGCTACATCTCCTTGAGCCTCCATCAACGGACTAGGATCTCTGTGATTAGTTTGTCAAAGATTCTTTTACAATATGCTGCTCAAATCCAATGGATTTACTGACTATACCATTGGGTTTAGAATACATAAAACCCTAAAAATGACTAATAGAACTCTGAAAATGGATTATGGCTCATCCGGGAATAACCTCTTCTACATGTGGCCTTGATATTCCCTGAGATTCCTTGTGGAAAAAACACCTGTGAAAGTCATCAAATGCCTCTGAAACCTATCCCAATGTGTTCAGAGCATAAGAATTAGCCAAAAATGACTATTCAGTCACAGAAAACAGACTTGGGATCTTCTAAGCATGGCCTCCTTCAATGGTGGCCCTAAGCTCCCTAGAGCTCCTGAAACTTCAAGATAGAAAAACCAGCAAAAGAAGTCTCCAAATTCCTTTGAAAATAGTTCCAATGGATGCATAACATATAAAAACCCCTAGCTGGGATTTTTTTGCACCTCATTTGGCCAAACAATGAAGAAGTTAGGCCTCCTGCCGTTTTCCTCCTTCAAGCTTGCTGTCTCTGGTTCGCCAAAATGCCCCTCTGTGTGTCCAACCTAGCCTGTTCTTGTTTTTATGTGCTTAAACCTAGCATCAGAAACATAACCAAAAAACTGTGTGCAACTATAGAACAGTTAGGCAACCTAGCCCCCTAACCACCAAGTTGTTGGGCGTATGGTCCATGTGACCGTGCAAAGAAAAATGGCTAAGTTTAAACTCGTGGGCAACCGACAAGTGTCCCATATGCGTGGTCTTTTAAATCATTTGAAACATGCATGCATGGTTGAGATCATATGGGACTCTGCATGTGACTCGGGGCTGGTGCTTATCCCCAACGCTGTCCACGCCCAAACCATAATACAATTCAAATTTAAATAAAATCGAAACCATATATATGTTAAGAAATATTGTGTGGACTATTGGTAGCCCACACCGTGTGAAAGTACTCCACCTTGGCGGGATTTCCAGGGTTCGACCCCCATGGACTCCATATAATTTTAACAACCAATGAAATATGGTGCCACGTGGTAGCCCATGCCTGCACCACGTGGCACCAAACCATTTGACAAAATATGCCACGTGTCCACCAATGATTCACCCAAACTGCCAACTCAGCATTGATATGTCACCACTTGCCACATCAGTAGTTGTACCTCTGCCACGTGTGAGTCATACACCTACCAATAAATTATTTCCACGTCATCATGTACGGACTATACAGATTGTACAATCAACATCCTTTTGTTTTCCCTGTTGGGCAAATCGAACAGAACGCGATATCTCACTCATATGATGTCCATTTGAACCCATTTAAGTTGCGTTGGGTTCGTGATGTCAAGGGCTATGCACCTATTAATTTTGAGGCGATTCCAAACACTTTCATTTTTGGGCTAAATTTTGACCCCTGGTCCAGATTTTGATCACACCTTCCCACTGAAAGGATTTTGGACCCACAAAAGCTTATGATTATCTGCCTGAACTTCAATTCTCTTCTACTTCCAAGTTCTATCAATTGATTCTACTTGAAAATTCCTTTTGACAATCACCTGGATACCTTGACATGCCTTGCATTGTAACTGGTTATCTCCCTCAACCACTGTCCTCTGGCTGCTACTGACCCACTGTTCTCTTTGTGCTTGGAAGACTGCCAACCTTCCCATTGAGAATCAAGTCCCTCTTGTGAACTCTTTGGCATCAAAACAATCTGCTCTGCAATGGATGCAAAAACTTTCCTGCGACATCTTGTCACAAACCAAGAAAACCATCAATCTTGAAAACAAATTTATACAAGACTGAAAATGATGCCAACAAATTTTTTTTTCTCTTCAAGAAAATGGTCGGATCTTGTACTTAATCAAAGCACATGGCATTTTCCTACATCTTGGTGTACTCAAAATCGACTTACAAGCCAACAAACACCATCGACTAAACATAAGTCGAAAAACATGATCGACACAACATAGTCGTCAAGACAATATCAACACAAGTCGAGACTCATTTGAAACATATCGACCTTCCCAAAATCACAAGTCGACATTCATGATACACAATCATGTTACAATCATGAATCATTCAGGATGAACTATCACCAAGTTCACTGTTTACACACACAAAAAAACAGATGCATGTGCATGACTCTTCAACTCTCCTTCAAGTACAAACATAAGTACATAAACCCAAAAACATGTGGTTACATAAGAGCTGAAAATGAAAAGATAAATGGATGCAACAAGTGAGCATCATTCCCCTCTTTTACACCCTCCTAGCGAAGTTGTGCAACAAAAAGAATGCTTTTAAATGTATTGCATTTACATGCGAACTTGCATCATACAAGTTGTGATAAACTTCTACAACTTGTCATGCTTTCAACAGAAATGAATACATAAGGCTGAAATGTGAATCTACAATAGAAAAATGCAAGCCTTACTTGTTCAGGAAATCCAACCATTTCTTACCAAGCCAACTCAATGGTGAATTTTTCTGCTGAAAATCATCTTCTTGTGAATCATCTTGACTCACATCGATGATGGAATCTCCTCTTCCATTCTTGCTAGACTCTTTAATCATCTGCTTCTTGTGATGTGGATGAGTGGTTGGATGCAATGTCCAACATTGGTCAATGAGATGACCCCGCTTCTGGCAATGCGTGCAAATCTTTTTCATACTGTTTTCAAGTTGTCTTCGCGTGGAAAGTTTCCTGAAAGTGGTCAATCTTTTCCAACATTTTGAAACATGATGGTTATATAAACCACAATATGTGCATGGACTTTTTATTCCATTTTTACATGTAAATCTACCATGTTTAACATAATCAAAAGAAACCGAATTATAGGCAGAAATATACCTTGAACATTCACCTTTATTGCCTCTTTGAGGAGGTGAATTTGCAGAGTTACAAGCTCTCCTTTGAAGACCAACAACAATTTTCTTGTCTGCATGGCTGTCATAACTCTCTTGTTTCACACATTTGCATTCATCTCGAACACACAATTTGCATGCTTGAGGGATTGAACTTGCAACAAAAGTTCTTGAACATTCACCTTTATAGCATTCTTGAGGAGGTGAATTTAAAGAGTTACTAGCTCTCTTTTGAAGACCAACAACAGTGTTCTTGTCCTCATGGCTGTCACAACTCTCTTGTTTCATACATTTTTATTCATCTTGAACACAAACTTTGCATTCTTGAGGGATTGAACTTGCAACAAAAGTTGTTCTTGGAACTGTTTCCCTTGTCTCCTCAACTTTGGAATATGCTCCATCTTTCTGTTCATATCCAAGACCAAAAAACTTGGGTCTCTCCTCAACAACAATAGGCTCAACAATGCCTTGTGCATGCTTGCCTAACCCTCTACCTTCATAGCCCATTTTTAACAATAACTTGGAGCCTATTCCTCTTGTGTGATTTTCAAAAACACCAAAGCATTCATCTTGAGAGGAATTTGAAGAAAAACCAACATTACATACCTCATGTTCATGCATGTACTTGGTAAGGGTTTCATTTGCCTCATGGAGTTGTGTCTCCATCTCATGCAACTTTTCAAGAAGTTGATGCTTCTCCTCCTTCATGGCCATCAACTGCTCTTGAAGGACAATGCTCTCTTTTCTTTCTTCCCACAACTCTTGTACCATATCTCTCCTGGTTACAAACTCCTTCAACATCTCTTTGTCAAATAACTTGGATAATGAATATGTATGAGAACTATGAATGTTTGAAGCTTCCTGCATCCTTACAAGATATCAAACTTCAACACAAAACTTCCACAAATACCAACAACTAAAACTCTAGCTATCGATGGCAATCACATGAGAAAAGCTATGCTCTGATACCACCTGATCTGAAAATAGGGGGCTGACTTGTTTTTCTATGCAAGCACCCTCTACTCCATTAAAATGAACTTTTCAGGACCTTGCTCAATGTCTTAGTTATGCAAGAGGTTTTATGTGTCAATTTCATGCTTCTTTTAAATGTTTATGTGTGAGGTCTTTAAAAAGTTAAATATGTGTTTTAAACAAATACACAATAAACATAACTTGTAGCAAATAAACCAACAAACTCACAACAATAACAAGATGATAAAGGAGTTCACCCCTATCTGGGCTACATCTCCTTGAGCCTCCATCAATGGACTAGGCTCTCTAGGATTAGTTTGTCAAATATTATTTTACAAGTTGTTGCTCAACTCCAATGGATTTACTGACTGTACCATTGGGTTTAGAATACATAAAAACCCTAAAAATGACTAATAGAACTCTGAAAACGGATCATGGCTTGATCTGAAAACAGGGAGCTAACTTGTTTTTCTATGCAAGCACCCTCTACTCCATTAAAATAAACTTTTCAGGACCTTTCTCAATGTCTTAGTTGTGCAAGAGGTTTTATGTCTCAAAGTCATGCTTCTTTTAAATGTTTATGTGTGAGGTCTTTGTAAGGTTAAATATGTGGTTTAAATAAATACACATCAAACATAACTTGCAGGAAATAAACCAAGAAACTCACAACATTAACAAGATGATAAAGGAGTTCACCCCCAACTGGGATACATCTCCTTGAGCCTCCATCAATGGACTAGGCTCTCTGGGATTAGTTTGTTAAAGATTCTTTCACAAGTTGTTTCTCAACTCTAATGGATTTATTGACTGTACCATTGGGTTCAGGATACATAAAACCCCCAAAAATGACTAATAGAACTTTGAAAACGGATCATGGCTCATCCGGGCATGACCTCTTCTACACGTGGCCTTGAGCTTCCCTGAGCTTCCTTGTGGAAAAAACACATGTAAACGTCCTCAAATGCCTCTGAACCCTATCCCAATTTGTTCAAAGCATAACAAATAGCCAAAAATGACTATTCAGTCACAGAAAACAGACTTGGTCTCTTTTGAGCATGGCCTCCTTCAATGGTGGCCCTAAGCTCCCTAGAGCTCCTGAAACTTCAAGATAGAAAAACCAGCAAAAGAGGTCTCCAAATTCTTTTGAAAATAGTTCCAATGGATTCAGAACATCCAAAAACCCCTAGCTGGGATTTTTCGGCACCTCATTTGGCAAAACAAGGAAGAAATTAGGCCTCCTGCCATTTTCCTCCTTGAAGCTTGTTGTCTTTGGTTTGCCA
The DNA here is from genome assembly GCA_009831015.1 of Picea engelmannii. Classification (NCBI taxonomy): domain Eukaryota; kingdom Viridiplantae; phylum Streptophyta; class Pinopsida; order Pinales; family Pinaceae; genus Picea; species Picea engelmannii. The sequence continues at coordinate 588,713 of ML785783.1, read as the reverse complement.
AAATGAACCTCTGTGTGTCCAACCTAGCCTTTGTGCGCTCTTACTTGCTTAAAACTAGCACCAAGCACATAACCAAAAAACCTTGTGCAACTGTAGAACGGTTAGGGAACCTAGCCCCCTAACCGCCAAGTCGTTGGGCGTATGGTCCATGTGACCATGCAAAAAAAAAGGGCTAAGTTTAAACTCGTGGGCAACTGACAAGTGTCCCAAATGTGCGGGATTTTAAATCATTTGAAACACGGGCACACGGTCGAGGTCGTATGGGACTCCGCATGTGACTGGGGGTTGGGGCTTAGCCCCAGCGTTGTCTGCACCCAAACCATAATACAATTCAAATTTAAATAAAATCGAAACCATATATATGTTAAGAAATATCGTGTGGACTATTGGTAGCCCACACCATGTGAAAGCGCTCCACCTTGGTGGGAGGTCCGGGGTTCGACCCCCATAGACTCCATATAATTTAAACAACTAATGAAATACAGTGCCACGTGGCAGCCCATGCCTAGGCCACGTGGAAAAAAACCATTTGACAAAATATGCCACGTGTCCACCAATGATTCGCCCAAACTGCCAACTCTGCATTGACACGTCACCACTTGCCACATCAGTGGTCATACCTCTGCCACGTGTGAGTCATACACCTGCCAATAAATGATTGCCACATCATCATGTATGGACTGTACAGTCAACATCTTTTTTTTTTTTGCCTGTTTGGCAAATCGAAAAGAACGCAATATCTCACTCATCCGACGTTCGTTTGAACCTGTTCGAGTTGCATTGGGATCGTGACGACGGGGGATACGCAGTCGTTCGTTTTGAGGTGATTCCGAACACTTTCATTTTTGGGCTAAATTTTGACCCTTGGTCCAGATTCTGATCACACCTTCCCACTAAAAGGATTTTGGACCCACAAAAGATTATGATTATTTGCCTGAACTTCAATTCTCTTATGCTTCCAAGTTCTATCAATTGATTCTACTTGAAAAGTCTTTTTGACAATCAACTGGATACCTTGACATGCCTTGCATTGTAACTGGCTATGTCCCTCAACCACTGTCCTCTGGCTGTTGCTGACCCACCATTCTCTTTGTGCTTGGAAAAATGCAAGCCTTCCCACTGAGAATCAAGTCCCTCTTGTGAATTCTTTGGCATCAAAACAATCCGCTCTACAATGGCTGCAAAAACTTTCCTGCGACATCTTGTCACAAACCAAGAAAACCATCAATATTGAAAACAAATTTATACAAGACTGAAAATGATGCCAACAATTTTTTTTGCTCTTCAAGCAAACGGTCGCATCTTGTACTTCATAAAAGCACATGGCGTTTTCCTGCATCTTGGTGTACTCAAAATCGACTTACAAGCCAACAAACACCATCGACTAAACATAAGTCGATAAACATGATCGACACAACATAGTCATCAAGACAATATCGACACAAGTCGAGACTCATTTGAAACATATTGACCTTCCCAAAATCACAAGTCGACATTCATGATACACAATCATGTTACAATCATGAGTCATCCAGGATGAACTATCACGAAGTACACTATTTACACACACAAAAAAACACATGCATGTGCATGACTCTTCAACTCTCCTTCAAGTACAAACATAAGTACATAAATCAAAAAACATGTGGGTACATAGGAGCTAGAAATGATAAGATAAATGGATGCAACAAGTCAGCATCATACCCCTCTTTTACACCCTCCTAGTGAAGTTGTGCAACAAAAAGAATGCTTTTAAATGAATTGCATTCACATGCGAACTTGCATCATACAAGTTGTGATAAATTGCTGCAACTTGTCATGCTTTCAACATAAATGAATACATAAGGCTGAAATGTGCATCTACAACAGAAAAATGCAAGCCTTACTTGTTCACGAAATCCAACCATTTTCTACCAAGCCAACTCAATGGTGAATTTTTCTACTGAAAATTATCTTCTTGTGAATCATCTTGACTCACATCGATGATGGAATATCCTCTTGAATTCTTGCTAGACTCTTTATTCATCTGCTTCCTGTGATGTGGATGAGTGGTTGGATGCAATGTCCAACATTGGTCAATGAGATGACCCCGCTTCTGGCAATGAGTGCAAATCTTTTGCATCCTCTTTTCAAGTTGTCTTTGCTTGGAAAAGTTTTTGAAAGTGGTCAATCTTTTCCAACATTTTGAAACATGATGGTTATATAAACCACAATATGTGCATGGACTTTTTCTTCCATTTTTACATGCAAATTTACCATGTTTAACATAATCAAAAGAAACCGAATTATAGGCAGAAATATACCTTGAATATTCACCTTTATCGCCTCTTTGAGGAGGTGAATTTGAAGAGTTACAAGCTCTCCTTTGAATACCAACAACAATGCTCTTGTCTACATGGCTATCATAACTCTCTTGTTTCACACATTTGCATTCATCTTGAACACACTCTTTGCATGCTTGAGGGATTGAACTTGCAACAAAAGTTCTTGAACATTCACCTTTATAGCCTTCTTGAGGAGGTGAATTTAAAGAGTTACTAGCTCTCTTTTGAAGACCAACAACAATTTTCTTGTCCTCATGGATGTCACAACTCTCTTGTTTCATACATTTGCATTCATCTTGAACACAAACTTTGCATGCTTGAGGGATTGAACTTGCAACAAAAGTTGTTCTTGGAACTGTTTCCCTTATCTCCTCAACTTTGGAATATGCTCCATCTTTCTGTTCATATCCAAGACCAAAAAACTTGGGTCACTCCTCAACAACAATAGGCTCAACAATACCTTGTGCATGCTTGCCTAACCCTCTACCTTCATAGCCCATTTTTAACAATAACTTGGACCCTATTCCCCTTGTGTGATTTTCAAAAACACCAAAGCATTCATCTTAGGAGGAATTTGAAGAAAAACCAACATTACATACCTCATGTTCATGCATGTACTTGGTAAGGGTTTCATTTGCCTCATGGAGTTGAGTCTCCATCTCATGCAACTTTTCAAGAAGCTGGTGCTTCTCCTCCTTCATGGCCATCAAACCCTCTTGAAGGACGATGCTCTCTTTTCTTTCTTCCCACAACTCTTGTACCATATCTCTCATGGTTACAAACTCCTTCAACATCTCTTTGTCAAAGAACTTGGATAATGAATATGTTTGAGAACTATCAATGTTTGAAGCTTCCTCCATCCTTACAAGATATTAAACTTCAACACAAAACTTGCCCAAATACGAACAGATAAAACTCTAGCTATCAATGGCAATCACATGATAAAAACTATGCTCTGATACCACCTGATCTGAAAATAGGGGGTTGAATTGTTTTGCTATGCAGGCACCCTCTACTCCATTAAAATAAACATTTCAGGACCTTGCTCAATGTCTTATTTATGCAAGAGGTTTTATGTGTCAAGTTCATGCTTCTTTTAAATGTTTATGTGTGAGGTCTTTAAAAAGTTAAATATGTGTTTTAAAAAAATACACAATAATGAAGATGTATGAGAACTATCAATGTTTGAAGCTTCCTCCATCCTTGCAAGATATCAAACTTCAACACAAAACTTGCACAAATACCAACAGATAAAACTCTAGCTATCAATGGCAATCACATGAGAAAAACTATGCTCTGATACCACATGATTTGAAAATTAGGGGGCTGACTTGTTTTTCTATGCAAGCACCCTCTACTCCATTAAAATAAACTTTTTAGGACCTTGCTCAATGTCTTAGTTATGCAAGAGGTTTTACGTGTCAAGTTCATGCTTCTTTTAAATGTTTATGTGTGAGGTCTTTAAAAAGTTAAATATGTGTTTTAAACAAATACACAATAAACATAACTTGCAGCAAATAAACCAACAAAATCACAACAATAGAAAGATGATAAAGGAGTTCACCCCCATCTGGGCTACATCTCCTTGAGCCTCCATCAATGGACTAGGCTCTCTATGATTAGTTTGTCAAAGATTCTTTTACAAGATGCTTCTCAACTCCAATGGATTTACTGACTATACCATTGGGCTCAAAATACATAAAACCCCAAAAATGACTAATAGAACTCTAAAAACGGATCATGGCTCATCCAGGCATAACCTCTTCTACATGTGGCCTTGAACTTCCCTGAGATTCCTTGTGGAAAAAACACCTGTGAAAGTCCTCAAATGCCTATGAAACCTATCACAATGTGTTCAGAGCATAACAATTAGCCAAAAATGACTATTCAGTCACAGAAAATAGACTTGGGCTCTTCTAAGCATGGCCTCCTTCAATGGTGGCCCTAATCTCCCTAGAGCTCCTGAAACTTCAAGATAGAAAAACCAGAAAAATAAGTCTCCAAATTTCTTTGAAAATAGTTCCGATGGATTCATAACATCCAAAAACCACTAGCTGGGCTTTTTCGGCACCTCATTTGGCCACACAATTAAGAAGTTAGGCCTCATGCCATTTTCCTCCTTCAAGCTTGTTGTCTCTGGTTCGCCAAAATGCACCTTTGTGTGTCCAACCTAGCCTCTGCATGTTTTTACGTGCTTAAACCTAGCATTGGGCACATAACTAAAAAACTGTGTGAAACTATAGAATGGTTAAGCAATCTAGCCCCCTAACCACCAAGTCGTTGGGTGTATGGTCCATGTGATCGCGCAAAGAAAAATGGCTAAGTTTAAACTCGTGGGCAACCGACAAGTGTCCCAAACACGTTGGATTTTAAATCATTTGAAACATTCATGCACGGTCGATATCGTATGGGACTCCACATGTGACTGGGGGCTGGGGCTTAGACCCAGTGCTATCCACGCCCAAACCATAATACAATTCAAATTTAAATAAAATTGAAACCATACATATGTTAAGAAATATTGTGTGGAGTATTGGTAACCCACACCGTGTGAAAGTTCTCCATCTTGGAGGGAGGTCCGGGGTTCGACCCGCACGGACTCCATATAATTTTAACAACCAATGAAATACGGTGCCACCTGGAAGCCCATGCCTGGGCCACGTGGCACCAAACCATTTGACAAAATATGCCACTTGTCCACCAATGATTCACCCAAACTGCCAACTCAGCATTGATACGTCACTACTTCCCACGTTAGTAGTCGTACCTCTGCCACGTGTGAGTCGTACACCTGCTAATAAATTATTTCCATGTAATCATGTACGGACTATATGGACTGTACAGTCAGCATCTTTTTGTTTTCCCTGTTTGGCAAATCGAACAGAATGTGATATCTCACTCATCCGACGTCTGTTTGAACAAGTTCAAATTGCGTTGGGTTCATGACGTCGAGGGCTATGCACCTGTTCATTTTGAGGTGATTCCAAACACTTTCATTTTTGGGCTAAATTTTGACCCCTGGTCCAGATTTTGATCACACCTTCCCACTGAAAGGCTTTTGGACCCACAAAAGCTTATGATTATCTGCCTAAACTTCAATTCTCTTCTGCTTCCAAGTTCTATCAATTGATTCTACTTGAAAAGTCTTTTTGACAATCACCTGGATATCTTGACATGCCTTGCATTGTAACTAGCTATGTCCCTCAACCACTATCCTCTGGCTGCTACTAACCCACTGTTCTCTTTGTTCTTGGAAGACTTCCAGCCTTCCCATTGAGAATCAAGTCCCTCTTGTGAAATCTTTGGCGTCAAAACAATCTGCTCTACAATGGCTGCAAAAACTTTCCTGCGACATCTTGTCACAAACCAAGAAAACCATAAATCTTGAAAACAAATTTATACAAGACTGAAAATGATGCCAACAAAGTGTTTTTTCTCTTCATGAAAATGGTCGCATCTTGTACTTCATCAAAACACATGGCGTTTTCCTGCATCTTTGAGGAGGTGAATTTGAAGAGTTACAAGCTCTCCTTTGAAGACCAACAACAATTTTCTTGTCTGCATGGCTATCATAACTCTCTTGTTTCACACATTTGCATTCATCTTGAACACATAATTTGCATGCTTGAGGGATTGAACTTGCAACAAAAGTTCTTGAACATTCACCTTTATAGCCTTCTTGAGGAGGTGAATTTAAAGAGTTACTAGCTCTCTTTTGAAGACCAACAATAGTGTTCTTTTCCTCATGGCTGTCACAACTCTCTTGTTTCATACGTTTGCATTCATCTTGAACACAAACTTTGCATGCTTGAGGGATTGAACTTGCAACAAAAGTTGTTCTTCGAACTGTTTCCCTTGTCTCCTCAACTTTGGAATATGCTCCATATTTCTGTTCATATCCAAGACCAAAAAACTTGGGTCCTCAACAACAATAGGCTCAACAATGCCTTGTGCATGCTTGCCTAACCCTCTACCTTCATAGCCCATTTTTAACAATAACTTGGAGCCTATTCCTCTTGTGTGATTTTCAAAACTACCAAAGCACTCATCTTGAGAGGAATTTGAAGAAAAACCAACATTACATACCTCACGTTCATCCATGTACTTGGTAAGGGTTTCATTTTCCTCATGGAGTTGAGTCTCCATCTCATGCAACTTTTCAAGAAGCTGGTGCTTCTCCTCCTTCATGGCTATCAATTGCTCTTGAAGGACAGTGCTCTCTTTTCTTTCTTCCCACAACTCTTGTACCATCTCTCTCATGGTTACAAACTCCTTCAACATCTCTTTGTCAAAGAACTTGGATAATGAAGATGTATGAGAACTATCAATGTTTGAAGCTTCCTCCATCCTTGCAAGATATCAAACTTCAACACAAAACTTGCCCAAATACCAACAGCTAAAACTCTAGCTATCAATGGAAATCACATGAGAAAAACTATGCTCTGATACCACATGATTTGAAAATAGGGGGCTGACTTGTTTTGCTATGCAAGCCCCCTCTACTCCATTAAAATAAACTTTTTAGGACCTTGCTCAATGTCTTAGTTATGCAAGAGGTTTTATGTGTCAAGTTCATGCTTCTTTTAAATGTTTATGTGTGAGGTCTTTAAAAAGTTAAATATGTGTTTTAAACAAATACACAATAAACATAACTTGCAGCAAATAAACCAACAAACTCACAACAATAACAAGATGATAAAGGATTTCACCGGCATCTGGGCTACATCTCCTTGAGCCTCCATCAACGGACTAGGATCTATGTGATTAGTTTTTCAAAGATTCTTTTACAATATGCTGCTCAAATCCAATGGATTTACTGACTATACCATTGGGTTTAGAATACATAAAACCCTAAAAATGACTAATAGAACTCTGAAAACGGATCATGGCTTGATCTGAAAATAGGGGGCTAACTTGTTTTGCTATGCAAGCACCCTCTACTCCATTAAAATAAACTTTTCACGACCTTGCTCAATGTCTTAGTTATGCAAGAGGTTTTATGTGTCAAAGTCATGCTTCTTTTAAATGTTTATGTGTGAGGTCTTTGTAAGGTTAAATATGTGGTTTAAATAAATACACATCAAACATAACTTGCAGGAAATAAACCAACAAACTCACAACAATAACAAGATGATAAAGGAGTTCACCCCCAACTGGGATACATCTCCTTGAGACTCCATCAATGGACTAGGCTCTCTGGGATTAGTTTTTCAAAGATTATTTTACAAGTTGTTTCTCAACTCTAATGGATTTATTGACTGTACCATTGGGTTCAAAATACATAAAAACCCCAAAAATGACTAATAGAACTTTGAAAACGGATCATGGCTCATTCGGGCATGACCTCTTCTAGACATGGCCTTGAGCTTCCCTGAGCTTCCTTGTGGAAAAAACACCTGTAAAAGTCCTCAAATGCCTCTGAACCCTATCTGAATGTGTTCGGAGCATAACAAATAGCCAAAAATGACTATTTAGTCACAGAAAACAGACTTGGGCTCTTCCGAGCATGGCCTCCTTCAATGGTGGCCCTAAGCTCCCTGGAGCTCCTGAAACTTCAAGATAGAAAAACCAGCAAAATAAGTCTCCAAATGCTTTTGAAAATACTGCCAATGGATTCAGAACATCCAAAAACCCCTAGTTGGGCTTTTTCGGCACCTCATTTGGCCAAACAATGAAGAAATTAGGCCTCCTGCCATTTTCCTCCTTCAAGCTTGTTGTCTTTGGTTAGCCAAAATGAACCTTTGTGTGTCCAACCTAGCCTCTACGTGCTTTTACTTGCTTAAACCTAGCACCAGGCACATAACCAAAAAATCATGCGCAACTGTAGAACGGTTAGGGAACCTAGCCCCCTAACCGCCAAGTCGTTGGGCGTATGGTCCATGTGACCGTGCAAAAAAAAAAGGGCTAAGTTTAAACTCGTGGGCAACCGACAAGTGTCCCAAATGCATGGGATTTTAAATCATTTGAAACATGAGCACACGTTCGAGGTCATATGGGAATCCGCATGTGACTGGGGGTTGGGGCTTAGCCCCAGCCCTGTCCGTGCCCAAACCATAATACAATTCAAATTTAAATAAAATCGAAACCATATATATGTTAAGAAATATCATGTGGACTATTTGTAGCCCACACGGTGTGAAAGCGCTCCACCTTAGTGGGAGGTCCGGGGTTCAACCCCAACAGACTCCATATAATTTTAACAACTAATGAAATACGGTGCCACGTGGCAGCCCACGCCTAGGCCACGTGGAAAAAAACCATTTGACAAAATATGCCACGTGTCCACCAATGATTCACCCAAACTACCAACTCAGCATTGACACATCACCACTTTCCACATCAACGGTCGTACCTCTGCCACGTGTAAGTCGTACACCTGCCAATAAATGATTGCCACATCATCCTGTATGGACTGTATAGTCAGCATCTTTTTTTTTGCCTGTTTGGCAAATCGAACAGAACGTGATATCTCACTCATCCGACTTTCGTTTGAACCTGTTCGAGTTGCATTGGGATCGTGACGACGAGGGACACACAGCCATTCGTTTTGAGGTGATTCCGAACACTTTCATTTTTGGGCTAAATTTTGACCCCTGGTCCAGATTTTGATCACACCTTCCCACTGAAACGATTTTGGACCCACAAAAGCTTATGATTATCTGCCTGAACTTCAATTCTCTTCTGCTTCTAAGTTCTATCAACTGATTCTACTTGAAAAGTATTTTTGACAATCACCTAGATACCTTGACATGCCTTGCATTGTAACTGGCTATGTCCTTCAACCACTATCCTCTGGCTGCTGCTGACCCACCATTCTCTTTGTGCTTGGAAAAATGAAAGCCTTCCCACTAAGAATCAAGTTCCTCTTGTGAACTCTTTGGTGTCAAAACAATCCACTCTACAATGGCTGCAAAAACTTTCCTGCGACATCTTGTCACAAACCAAGAAAACCATCAATCTTGAAAACCAATTTATACAAGACTAAAAATGATGCCAACAAATTTTTTTTTCTCTTCAACCAAACGGTCACGTATTGTACTTCATCAAAGCACATGGCGTTTTCCTACATCTTGGTGTACTCAAAATCGACTTACAAGCCAACAAACACCATCGACTAAACATAAGTCGAAAAACATGATCGACACAACATAGTCGTCAAGACAATATCGACACAAGTCGAGACTCATTTGAAACATATCGACCTTCCCAAAATCACAAGTCGACATTCATGATACACAATCATGTTACAATCATGAGTCATCTAGGATGAACTATCACGAAGTTCACTGTTTACAAACATAAAAAAACACATGCATGTGCATGACTCTTCAACTCTCCTTCAAGTACAAACATAAGTACATAAACCCAAAAACATGTGGGTACATAGGAGCTGGAAATGATAAGATAAATGGATGCAACAACTGAGTATCATACCCCTCTTTTACACCCTCCTAGCGAAGATGTGCAACAAAAAGAATGCTTTTAATTGAATTGCATTCACATGCGAACTTGCATCATACAACTTGTGATAAACTGCTGCAACTTGTCATGCTTTCAACAGAAATGAATACATAAGGCTGAAATGTGCATCTACAATAGAAAAATGCAAGCCTTACTTGTTAAGGAAATCCAACCATTTCTTACCAAGCCAACTCAATGGTGAATTTTTCTGTTGAAAATCGTCTTCTTGTGAATCATCTTGACTCACATCGATGATGGAATCTCATATTCCATTCTTGCTAGACTCTTTATTCATCTACTTCTTGTGATGTGGATGAGTGGCTGGATGCAATGTCCAACATTGGTCAAAGAGATGACCCCGCTTCTGGCAATGAGTGCAAATCTTTTTCATCCTCTTTTCAAGTTGTCTTTGCTTGGAAATTTTCCTGAAAGTGGTCAATCTTTTCCAACATTTTGAAACATGATGGTTATATAAACCACAATATGTGCATGGACTTTTTCTTCCATTTTTACATGCAAATTTACCATGTTTAACATAATCAAAAGCAATCGAATTATAGGCAGAAATATACCTTGAATATTCACCTTTATCGCCTCTTTGAGGAGGTGAATTTGAAGAGTTACAAGATATCCTTTGTAGACCAACAACAATGTTCTTGTCTTCATGGCTATCATAACTCTCTTGTTTCACACATTTTCATTCATCTCAAAAACACTCTTTTCATGCTTGAGGGATTGAACTTGCAACAAAAGTTCTTGAACATTCACCTTTATAGACTTCTTGAGGAGGTGAATTTAAAGAGTTACTAGCTCTCTTTTGAATACCAACAACAATGTTCTTGTCCTTATGGCTGTCACAACTCTCTTTTTTCATACATTTGCTTTCATCTTGAACACAAACTTTGCATGCTTGAGGGATTGAACTTGCAACAAAATTTGTTCTTGGAACTGTTTCCCTTGTCTCCTCAACTTTGGAATATGCTCCATCCTTCTGTTCATATCCAAGACCAAAAAACTTGGGTCACTCCTCAACAAAAATAGGCTCAACAATGCCTTGTGCATGCTTTCCTAACCCTCTACCTTCATAGCCCGTTTTTAGAATTAACTTGGACCCTATTCCTCTTGTGTGATTTTCAAAAACACCAAAGCATTCATTTTGAGAGGAATTTGAAGAAAAACCAACATTACATACCTCATGTTCATGCATGTACTTGGTAAGGGTTTCATTTGCCTCATGGAGTTGAGTCTCCATATCATGCAACTTTTCAAGAAGCTGGTGCTTCTCCTCCTTCATGGCCATCAACTACTCTTGAAGGACAATGCT
>ML785783.1:495129-530496 GCA_009831015.1 Picea engelmannii | reverse complement strand
TCAATTAGAACTATTTTAAGTCTTGTGGCAGTAGAAGATTTGCATCTTGAACAGTTAGATGTAAAAATAGCTTTTCTCCATGGGGATTTGGAGGAAGAGATTTATATGCAGCAACCACAGGGGTATGAGGTCAAAGGGAAGGATGATTTGGTATGCAGGTTGAAGAAGAGCTTATATTGCCTAAAGCAAGCTCCAAGGAAGTGGTATATGAAGTTTGACAAGTTTATGACAGAACAGGGTTATAGTAGATGCCATTCTGATCACTGTGTTTATTTTAAAAAGCTAGAAAATGGAAGCTTTATTATCATGATATTGTATGTAGATGACATGATTGTTGCAGGGTCCAATATGTAGGATATAAATGTGCTCAAGAAGAAATTAGCCAATTCATTTGCAATGAAGTATTTGGGTGCTGCAAAGAAAATCCTTGGTATGAGAATAACAAGAGACAGGAAAAATCACAAACTGACATTGTCTCAGGGTGAGTACATAGAGAAGGTGTTGGAGAGGTTTAGAATGTAGAATGCAAAACCAATTAGTACACCTTTGGCCAGACATTTCAAATTAAATAAGGAAATGTGTCCCAAGACACAGGAGGAGATAGAATACATGTCCAGGGTCCCATATTCATCAGCAGTTGGTAGCTTGATGTATGCAATGGTTTGCACAAGACCAGATATTGCACATGCAGTGGGAGTTGTGAGTAGATATATGAACAATCCAGGTAAAGAACATTGGGAGGCAATAAAGTGGATTCTCATATACTTGAGAGGTACTTATCATCATGCATTATGTTTTGGAGGTTCAAAAACTGTTCTACAAGGATATGTTGATTCAGATATGGCAGGTGATAAAGATAGCAGGAGGAGTACCACAGGGTATGTGTTTACTATAGGTGGAACAATAGTAAGTTGGATTTCAAAACTATAAAAGGTTGTTTCACTTTCAACAACAGAGGCAGAGTATTTTGCTGCTACAGAGGCTAGTAAAGAGATGATTTGGTTACATAGGTTTATGGAGGAATTGGGAAAGAAGAAAGAGAATAACAGGTTGTACTATGACAATGAGAGTGCCATTCATCTTGCAAAGAAATCATCCTTCCATTTGAAGACTAAGAATATACAGTTGAGGTACCACTTCATACGATCCACCTTGGAAGATGGACATTTGAAGTTGGAAAAGATACACACTAGCCAGAATCCTGTAGACATGTTAACAAAGAGAGTAACCAAGGAGAAACTGAGTTCCTGCTCAGTTTTAGTTGGTCTTCAAGAATGAAGATGAAGATGAGAAATTTTCCAGGTCCAAGAAGGTTCAGATTCCATCATATACAACAGCGGTGGATTTGTTGAGATCAGTATCCAAGTGGGAGATTGTTAGTTGTGGAGCTTGATTATCTTCCTAATTCAAAGGTTTTTTACTTCTAGTCGTTTTTATACCCCATGAAGTATTTACACCCCATAAGTATATACACTCTTCCACATGGGGGAGTGAAGAGGGGGGGTACCCCCTCTGCGGGGTTTGGGGGGGCTATCCCTCTGGCTAGGGGGTCTGGGGGAAAGTGGCCCCCCGAAGGAAAAATTGCCTTGTAAATGTATATTGTAATTTCATTGTAAATCTAGACCATTCATTATAAGGTCACAGATCCAACGATAGAGATTATGTTAGGGTTTTTCTCCCTAGAAGGAAACCCTCTTTTATGAGGGAAATTGATTGCGGCTATGATTGATGGAAAATATTGTATTCTGAGATAGGAGACTATGAGAGAAAGAAGAGGAATTTACAACAGGTTTGTTGTAGGTTGTATCCCTTCATATGCTGGATAATAATAAAGGAAGGACCTGGAAATTTCTCTAGTGGATGTAGCCCACACTGGGTGAACCACGTAAATTTGTGTTTCTATTGTATTGTGTATCTTCTATGTCTTGTTTCCACATTTGTTTTATTTTATTGCTCCACGGTCCTGTTTTTCTCACACTTTGTTGGTGTTTTTTTGTTAGCTCTTAAAAATAAAAGAGAGAAGAAAATGACAATCAATTACTATGATTTCACCGATCATGGTTGAGTTTCAAGGGAAATTCCATATCTTTATCAATGAAAAGAGAGAGAGATTATACCTAAAATTGAAGGGAAAAGAGTATGTGGATTCCATAAACCTAGAATATTATGGAATCCACATACCCTTTTCCATAGAATATACCAACTAGATCCAAAAACCAAAGACATGAAATATGGTACTACACATATAATATATTATCAAGGAAAAAACAAGCTACATGAAATTTGGACATTTGAACAAAAATTTACAAGTTAAATGAGTACATCAATAAAAAATAACATACTAACCTTGCAAGTTCAAAATCCAAGCTATGTAGATCAAGAATTGGATTTGTTCAACCGATGGGTGATGGAAAAAATAAATAGCTCAAACAAAAGCCAAGAATAGTGTCACAACTATAGCAATTGTGTCGCAAAGTCTCTTAAAGTCACGTATATATATAGATCAAATCTTCAACTAGCCGTTAACATCGACCAATGAGATAAGAAAAAATTTCGTCACTATTGCCACAAAAGTTCGTCACTATTGCCATGAAAATCCTGACTAGATTTTCGTTGATATTGCGATGAACGTTCGTGGAAATATTGACGAAAATCCCACCCTGTTTAAAAAAAATATGAAACTAGTGGAAGCATGGGAAAATTTCATGGAATAATCCACCCATATGTAGTAGTGATTGGGTCGAGAGTGTGTAACCATTCAACACCAATCACAATGTCACAAATTCCCATGTCAATATAAAACATATGAGATTTCAGGTGGTACTGACCAATTTGTAGGTGAACATTTTCACAATGCCATCCACATTTCATGGAACCCCCATCGGTAATCATTATTTGGAAATTATTAACTGGATGGATATAAAAATGGAATTCTTGGGAAATGAATTGATGAATAAAATTATGTGTGTTTCCACATTCAACGATAATGATGACTTTCTAGTTCTTAATATAACCAATCAACTTGAGGTTTTGGGGAGCAGAGGGAATATTAAGATCAACTAGTGGGGGTAGCTCAGGTACATGAGAAACATCGAGCTCTTCTTCAGAAACATCCTTATTCATAGCCATAAAAGGCTTATTTTCCTTACACTTGTTCCCTAGAAAATACTTTTCATCACAATTATAAAAAAGACCCTTAAGTTGGCATTCAACCATTTCAACCAGAGTCAATTTATGGATATTGAGGGGAGTGGTAGGAGTAGGAAGGGTGGGTTTAGGGTGAGTAATAAAGGGTGTTTTACTGGTTTTGGATGAGACTAATTGGTGTGCTTCCTTGGACCTTTTAGTGTATTCCAACCATGTCTGGGGGTGAGCCATGAGGACATGGACACGTATTTCATCCTTGAGTCCACTAATAAATCATTCCATAGAAAAAGCATTTGTCATGCCCTCCATTATGAAATCCAATTTCTCAAAGGAAGCTATAAACTCTTCCATGGGGCTAGCTTGTTTCGACTTGGTCAAATGTCCTAAATGATTGGTTTCGGTGTCAGAGTGGTCATAAAGATCTGCAACAAACTGTGTCCGGGCCACATACCCTTGGCGTTCCTTTTTCCACCATTGTCAGCGTTCAGAATCCAAATGGATAACACCATAATAAAAAAGGGGTTACAAGATAAGGTTATCACAATGATCAGGGATAAAAGGGGAATCCAATGGGATAGGTCACAAGTAATGGGGTTTTCAGGAGGTCAAGACCACATGAAAAAAAAGGATGAAAAATTACAGGTATCACTACGATCAGGAAGAAAAGAGGAATCCAATGGGATGAGTCTCAAATAAGAGTGTGGGAAGGCCCCAGTATTTTTTTACTCCCGTGGAGTTATACTCCGATATAAATAGTAATGTAGTAGCAAAATTCCAAAATCATTAATATGAATAAATGTGTAGTAATTTTGTAACTAGAATGCAGGAGGCAAGGTTGCACGAAAATAGATCTTGTTTGTTCCATGTTTTTTATTTTTTCGTCCCAAGGGTTAGTGTTTTTTCAAGTTTCCTATAGAGAAGGGTTTACCCTATGTTAGAGCTCTCTAATATACATGCGGGGTCGAATAGTAGTACCAACTAAGGATTCTAGACTGTACCCTTAGTTGTACTACCTGATTACCCAGGTACTAGAGATTATCTTCCTGAGTGTTGTTCTTAGTGGAACTATATCATTCAGGTAGCTGATCAATTGATTTATAGCAGGTTTCAGGATACATAGGCCAATCCATATACATGTGTTTTCTAATGCACTACTACTCAAAGGGGTACCAACAGAGGATACAAGGGTGTCCAACAATGTGATATTAAAAACTCTTCTATTTCTTGCGTGTATGCTTCCCCAATCGCAAATTTATGCATTGAACAACAAATCACTATAGCTTAAACATGCCAAAATACATCTTTATCCTGGAAAAAAAAATTACTCACAATTCCTACCCAGGAAAGTGGGTTGATACCACTTTTTAAGCACCTGGTTATGTTATATTGAACAAAAACAAGAATATCACAAGAATTACTGATGAAACAACATAATATAGAGAACTAGCACATCAAAATGATACCTTTATTGAAATGGAAGAAATGTTCTCGTGCCTCTTCGAGGGGGAAACCTCTAACAGAGATGATCTTTATTACAATAATTCTCAAGATAATTATTTATCATGCCCACAACTCTTATTTATACTAAATATATCTACCCAAAAGAATAATAGAGAGGAAGATATTTCTAGAAGCGAAAGATTCTATTAGGTATTCTTACATTTGACTTATTCTCCTTATTCCTAGGCCTTATTTATTAATAACACCCTTTATTACATGGAAAATATATTATCCTACCTACATGTTATAGCCTTAATTTCCACCCTATAGGCCAAAGAGGAAGCAATCAAAGGATAAAGGCCCAAATACATATTTTTCCTAAGGATTGAACCCTTTTTTATCCCTTATTGGCATCATTGTGGGACACAACCATTATTGGAATCCTTGTGGGACACCTAGTGGCCAACAAGCGAGGAACTATTAGGCTTCTAGAAATAGAAGAGTTACGAGGTGATAGGTGAGAGATGAGTTGGATATTCGTGTCAAATTCCTAGGAACTCACATCATTCGAGTCTCTAGTGGTCACTAGAAGATCTATAAGCCTCTCCCAAGCCTCCTCCAAGATCTATATAACAAAGGAAAGCCTTGGTAAAGAGGAGAAAGAATTCAAGGTATTATTATGATGTCCAACTGTAAAGGTATCCATCATCATAGCCAATATTCAGTGAGCCTAGACTAACCAAGGAGTTGCATGGAGAGTCAAGAAAAAAAGGATGCTAAAGGAGGATGCATATTCATCAAGTTGAAGTATGAATTGATATGTATTATCTATGATTCATTAATAGATCATTTGGTTTTCCCTCATGAATGTTTGTCTTTTATGCATAAATATTCAGATCTAGTTTACATTGTTATAGATAAGGTTATATCCAAGATAGATCTAGGATTCTAACACTAGGAGGACAAGTAGAATGGTATTATTTTGTCTTTGGTGTCCAGGAAGTAGGTTGTAGACGGGAGAGCTGGAACTTCAGGGATACAACAACCAAGAATACACTAAGAACAACCTTCAGGAAAAGGTATTCCATCCTCCCAACACTTTTTGTAATAATCTTATTGCTTGTTTCTAAGAGAACCATAATAAATCTATCCCATTAATGTCTAGGATTTCTAGGGAAATCCTAGGGATATCGTACTGATTATTTAGTGAGTTCCCTATGAGAAAAAATACCATAACACTATGTGAGGGGTTAGGGAGGTTAGGTACCTAACACCAAATATGATGGTATTATCTCCACGGATAGAGTAATCAAAGACCAAGCAAAGAGGACAAAGGATTCCATTGTCTCTGAAAATACTATAGATGAAATTAGTGCGCAAAGTGCAGAAAATTTGTCAAATATGAAACAATGTCGACACCCTCATTATCAGGAAAGATTTCAATGAAGACAATAAGATCAATATCAGCATTATCAAGGAATAAGATGGAATATGGAATCACAAAACCCCTCTTCAACAAGCTATTATCAGAGAAAAACAACAACTACAAATTGGAGAACTTACAACAACAATACATGGAACCTGTTAAGACCTACGTCTGCACCCCTACCCCTAATATCTCTTTTCCATACCTTCCTAGAAATATTTCCTCTTAGGTTTGGTGAATTTAGTTTCCCATTTGTTCAAATGACTTGGTTTTCCTTATTGTCTTGCTTCACTGATTCTTTGTGCAAAGTTTTTCTGTTTTTCTTTAAGGATAAACACATATCGTGAATTGGTTCGAATTGACTTTCATCTTATTTTCCATTAACTAAGCTTACATCAGGTCGATCAAGTATGTTGTATGCACAAGGAACAACCACGAGAAAAAAAACCACAACATTCATAGTAGTCCATTTCGGGATTGAAATATAAGCAAACAAGAGGTTAACTTTCAACGGTGAAGATCTGGCAGTCAGTTAAGATCAATGAATCTCGTGCATTCAGGGTTTCTAATTCACAGGGAGTTTAAGAAACAAAGTACGAAGAAGCTTCACTTTGTAAATTCATCGTTCGGGCATCCAAGCTTGTCAATCAAACCAACAACGTCGAAGAGTCGAAGCTTCAAAGTTCCATAGTGGGCCCTCACTGCCACATCACTTCAAAAATTTGTTCATCTAGGAGGTTTTGGTCTAGAGAAAGAAAAGAGCCGAAGTGTCAAAGTTCTAAATCACATGACACTCATCCGTTAAGGAATGTGGCAGCCATCTGGCACTGACAGGAGGCAGCCATATGGCGTTGACATGTAGAATCCATCTGAAACTGACATGAGGCATTGATCTGGTGTTGACACGTGGAATCCATATGGCATTGACATATATCATTCATTTCTGGAACCTTGGGGCATGTAATCTACTCAATTTCAAGTGACACGTGTCACTCTCCTTCTGAGACACATCACTTCGGGCCCATACTAATTCGGGGGATTTCCATGCTTTACATCCATAAATTCACGAACGCGGAAGTGTTGAACCACCAAAGTCCCTAAGTGGCATCGGGCTGCCACGTCACTTTGTTCTTGTACTGCTCCGAGATATTTTCACGCTGCACATCCAAAAAACGCTCAAAGTTCCAAATTGGCACCATCACTAAATAAGGTTAGAGGAAGTCTAAAACTGGCAGAATAAGAAAACTTTAGCAAGGTCCCTTAGATCACATATTTACAAAACAAATCGATGACTCACATTCATTCATGGAATAAAAGATGCTTGAATGTTAAACTCCTAGAACAGTTCAAAGATTGTAAATCATGGTATAGCTTAAGAAGGATATGTCAACACATCCAGTCATCTCCAGTGACATCAAAAAACATGTAGGCATGTCAATCCTCGACACATCACTCACCTCTGTCACCCTGAATCAATTTTTGTCAAAGGCTCAGTGAAATTGAGCTTATGCATTAGTCTAGTTTATGATCAACAACAGTTTTCAATTATTTAAGTTGAGAATTTTCAATTTTATGCATAATAAGTGGTCATTTTTTTTTATATGAATCACGTCCTTTTTAATTAAGTTAAGTATAAAGTATGCATCAGTGCACTCCAGCAGTGTCATAGTTAAGTTAATAAGTTGTTTACAACTGTGAGCACAGAGTGGAGCCTCAGTCCTAGATGGATGAGAGCCTTTGCAACTCTGATAAATATACATTTTTTGTATGTTGTTAGGGTTCAGTTTTTGGTGGAAAAGAGAAGAATTAGAAGGGCCAGACCTGCTTACAAGACTGTAAATTTCTCTACCTATTGAATATATGTTGATGGTAGTTGTTTTTCTTACTCAAATATGTATGTGTTTAATCCAATCTTGAATCCAAATTATGTGTTGTGTGCAAAGTACATTTCGTTATTATTTCATCCACGGTTTTAGTTTATTTTTTCACTGATTATGCAACCTGTTATACATCTATTTTTTCGTGAATAGATTAACTAATTGACCACATGTTGGACGATTTGCATCTAGATTTTGGTTGAAGTCTTAAGATATTATTTTAAGTCTTTATTTCTCATATAGAGAGCGATTCATTGCATTGTTGGCTATTATCTGTTGTGTGCGTCTTTAATATTCCCAACTATCCATTGATATCCATATCAATAGAAAAAGAGAAACTACCTTGATACTATGTGGTTTGTCCAACCAGATGACCATATTCCCAAACCCATCCTTGATCTAACCCACAAAATCAAATTATCAAAAGAATAATCATTCCAAAACTTGAGGTGGCCTAGCTTTTCCCTTTAGCAGTTAGGTGTAGACTTTAGTACCAACATCTTCTGTCGTCGTTGTCAAGGAATAGAGTAAATAAATATCTTTCCTTGGGAGAAATAAATTGAATATCTATGACCTTTGATGGTGAAAAAATATCAGACACAGACAGACTGCCATATTTTTCCTGGTGACTCCATTGAGTAGAATTTATGAAATAAATATTGGCGCCCAGAAAGGGACTCAAAAGATCCAAATATGAACACAACAAAGCCACCAAGGCTCATCCTAACCCTAAGAATGACAAAGTAGTCTCTGAGATAGAAATTAAACTAATAGAATCCACTGTATCTCATAGATATGCCTCCCCCCTCAAGGGTAAAGCTGTGCCCAAAGAGTCTACTTCTCTTCATCATCACATAAAAATTGAATTTGATAGCCCTAAGAATCACAATTCCAAGGAACCTCAGACATATTCAACTCCTGACTGTACTTCATCATCGAGTCCAACATTCACCCCTATATCTCCCATAAATATTCAGATTCCTATTTCCCAAGAAATGGATGCTAACATGATGAATGCCATAATTGCTGCCAGATATGCACCCCTAGTTCTACCTATAGGCTTACATGCACTCCCAACCATAGATTACATGAAATATTTACCAAGATATGATGGGGAAGGTGATGTCACAATTGAGGAACATCTGGCAGCCTTCTACAACTTTGCATACAACTTTAACATTGACTATGCATATGTGTGGATGAGGTTGTTTGTGCAGAGTCTGGATGGGGAAGTAAGTAAATGGTTTCGGGGTCTTCCTCCAGCCTCCATCATAGATATTGATGTGTTATATGAATATTTCATAAATCAATTGGGAGATAAAGAGATATTATCTCTACTACATCACTGACTTTGGGGCTCTAAAGAGAAAGAATGGTGGATCTATTTCAGACTTCACCAAGAGATTCAATAAGATGTATGGTAGAATCCCAGATGAGATCAAACCAAATGAAGCCTCTACCAAGATCACTTACACCAATTCATTTGATGGAGAGTTCTCCCTTATGTTGAGGGAGTGAAGATAAACCACCTTCATGTCCATGCAATAAGCAATCATTGAGGTTGAATCCAATATCTTGGCATCAGACAAGTTAAAGACTAGATCTGATAAAGACAAGAAGAAACATAGAGAATATTCCCATGCCTCCTCTAACCCAGCCACATCTGATCCAAAAATTGATGAAATGATCAAAACTTTGAATGATATGACATCTGAAATAGATAACATGAAATGGGAATATAAACAACCAATTAGAGCTTTTCAAGGGGCCAGAAATAGAAATCCAAACTAGTTTAGAAGGCCTAATGATGCCTCTCAGATAATGCAAAGAGAACGGAGGAATATTGATGATCAAAGGGTAGAGCCTCCTTTGTAAGACCATCATATTGAGGAGATAGATGTAGACAATGATGTTGTAGATGATATTGTTGTTGTACTTTTCAATGAAACAAATTTTCATACCAGTCACTTAACGAAGAAAGATTATGAGGTAGCACAACTATCAAATTAGTTTGATAATCATATAGGGGAAGAGGGAGTTATTCAGGGCCAACCCCATAAAAAATATGATTTCAGGACTAGAGTGGGCCCTCCCAAAGCCCCCACCTCTAATCAAAACAAATAGGCTGAAGTTCCTCCCAAGTCAAATACAAGTAAAGGTATGTCATTTAAAGATCAACAACTTCCCCCATCTAAACCTGCAGTCCCTAAAATAAAGGAAGTTGATAGGCCACCATCTTCTTTCAGCCTAGAGCATGAGTTGAGAAAGATCAATATCCTTGTGCCTTTGACAAAATTGATGGAGAATGAACCTTTCAAAAAATCCATCATGAAAGTTTTGCAACCAACTACTTCTATTATATCTTCTGATGTAATTAGTCTGCAAGATGAGAACCCAACCATTACTGTGGGTCCACACATTGAGGATGGATCTTATGCTTCTCCACCATTTGTTGGCATAGGGGCAGACCCAGGGTTTAGCTCCAGGGTTCAGCTTCAGAAACACCTGTGAAGCAAATGCAGTCTCACCTAAAGAAGTTATGAGGGTGTTGCAGGATAGAGATGTCTACAACTAGGGGGAATATCAAGTGGATATAATACAAGAACATCACAACATTCATATATCACTTATCAGCTAGGATCTACTCTGCACATCTACTTATCAGATCTAAAACAGTAATGCAATCACAGAATATCAATCGACAAAGACAGAATACCAATCACACACAACACAAAATATACGTGGTTCACCCTCTCTCTAGGGATACGTCCACATAATTATGCTCTATGATATATTAAGAGGAAGCATACAGTTCTTTTCTGTGCTCTTAGCTAGCAGATCCTCTTTCTTCTCCTCTCTTTCTCTCCCCTCCCTGTGCACCCAGTTGCAGGGTTGATATTCGCACCTAGCTGAAGATCTTACAATACCAGAAGGCTCTCCTCTTATCGCTTCTCTCTCACACAACAATAATCACTCTTAATCATCAATACAAATATACCCAACAATATCGTACCAACCCAAACTAGGTCCTCATGACCTTTATTTATACATTACAATAGCTCACTGACATCCTTAGGCCAAAACCTAAGTGTCCAAAAACCTAGATACCAAAACCCTAGGTCAACTTGGACTGTATTTTTAGGGCTTCGCCAGCCTATCTTTCCTTTCTTCTCACGCAGTGCTCCAAAGAATCTAACGGTGGATTTTTCCACTTGTTGAGTTGTCCATGATCCTTCTTCCTTGTTGATCTATCTTCCTTGATTTCCTCATCCAACGATTTTCTTTTTTGGACTTCGTTCCATCTTTTCTGCTCTTTTGCTCACTTCGACCCAATAACAATCACTACATCTTGTGAGAAGTTCTCATTTTTCATTTTCTTCCTTTCTCTTCGCTTGCTTCCATAGCCAATGGTTGTTGGTTGTGGAGCCTGATTATCTCCTTGATTCAGAGGTCTTTTACTTTCAGTCGTGTTTATACCCCATGAAGTATTTACACCCTAGAAGTATGTACACTCTTCCACGTGGGGGAGTGTAGAGGGGGGTTACCCCCTCTGCAGGGTCCGAGGGGGCTATCCCCCTAGCTGGGGGGTCTGGGGGCAAGTAGGCCCCCAGCGGGGGTTCGGGGGTAGCGTCCCTTGAAGAAAAAATTGCCTTGTAAATGTATATTGTAATTTCATTGTAAATATGGACCATTCATTATAAGGTCGCAGATCTAACGGTATAATTTATGTTAGGGTTTTTTCCCTAGAAGGAAACCCTGTTTTATGAGGGAAATGTATTGCATCTATGTTTGAGGGTGAATATTGTATTCTGAGATAGGATACTGTGAGAGAAAGAAGAGGAAGTTACAGTGGGTTTGTTGTAGTTTGTATCCCTTCATATGCTAGATAATAATAAAGGAAGGACCTAGAAATTTCTCTGGTGGAGGTAGCCCACACTAGGTGAACCACGTAAATCTATGTCTCTATTGTATTGTGTATCTTCTATGTTTTGTTTCTACATTTGTTTTATTTTATTGCTCCACGGTCCTATTTTTCTAACAAGGGCCAACATGCCCTCAACATTCACCTGTGACTTGTCCCGAGGCACTTCATACCTGGTCCTTCTATTTTACTTCGACTTCTGACTACGCAGTGCAACCTCCACTTTTTGCTTTATGCCTCCTTTTCCTCCTTGTGTAGATTATTTTATATGTCTCGTACCTAGTTTCAACTGCACCTAGTACCTAGACCCTTTTCTTCTTGTGTTTACTGAGAACTGCAGGGCAACACAATGTCATAGTAAAATTTCAACCGGCTCCCATTCACTAATCCTTCCTTCCACTCCCCATTCAGAGTCTTCAATTGTGCATCTCCTCCCTCTGTAACATAAGCGATCTCATATGGCCCTATCCAATGCGTTATGAACTTCCCAAGGTGTTTGATGAACTTAATTTCATATATCAGGACTAGATCACCTTGTTTAAATGCCTTCTTCCTGATGTGTCTATCATGGTAGGCATTCTCTCTTTAATTTTGTACTTCTTGATGGAATCCTCCAACAAATATGTCTTCCTCTAATTCAACCAACTATGCAAACCTCTCTTGAACAACATCAAGGTCATCCATATCTATAAAGGCAATAATTCTCAGGCTTGGTACCAAATATTCCATTGGAACAATAGCTTTAAGACCATAAACCAACTTAAAAGGTGTATGCATTGTCAGCTTCTTGCAAGTTCTTCTGTAGGCCCATAATACCATTGGTACTCTTAGATCCCAATCATCCCTATTCACACTGCAAATTTTTGTGAGAGTTGTCTCCAAGATATTGTTGAATTCTTCGACTGTCCCATTTTCTTGTGGATGGTAAGGTGTGATCTTCTGATGGTGGACTGCAAATTATTCAGTCAGGGCTTCAACTATCTTATTAATGAAATGTGTGACTTGATCACTCATAAGGATCTTTGGGCATCCAAACCTGGTTATGATTTCATCAAATATGAAGCGCACAGCTGTATTTTCACTACAGACCTTAACTGCTCTTGCTTTGGCCCATCTGGTCAAGTATTATGTTGTTGTAATTATGTACCTTGCTCCTGTATGCTTTCCTGGTGGGTTTATAGGTCCAATGAAGTCAATGGCCCATTTATCAAATGCTTGTAGGGTTAGTTGTGGTGCTAGTGGAATTTCATCTCTTATGGAAGGTTTCCCAACTCATTGGCATACATTGCAGGCTCTGGAATACTCTTTAGCATCTATGTGTAAGATAGGCCACCAAAGGCCAGCTCTAAGAACCTTCTGAGAATTTTCTTTTCTTGCGTAATGTCCTCCTGTGATGCCTTCATGATATTCTGCAAGGATCAGTGGTCGTTCTTCCTCCATAACACATCTTCTTAATATCTCATCAGGTCCCATCTTGTATAGATGTCCATCTATAAGTAAGAAGTCTGCAGCGCGCACTACTAGTTGTTTCTTCTAAGGAAATCTGTACTCACTAGGTTCCATTCATGTTGATAGGAACTGGACTATCTCTATGAAGTGGTCATCGATATTTCTAATGGCCAGTAGTTGAGAATCCAGTAGTGCATCCTCCAAACTAGTTGGCTCTTCACCATGTTCCAACCTTGACAAGTGGTTAGGACCTTTGTTCATTCTCCCTGGATTTACTATGATCTCAAAATCATATTCCTGAAATAGAAGAAGCCATATGCATATCCTCCCCCCCAACACTATATTTTTGACTAGGTATTTCAGCGTCGACTGATCAGTAAACATTTTAAAGTGTCCTCCCAACAAGTAGTGGAAAAATTTATGTAATGCATACACCATGGCTAATCCTTCTCTCTCAGTGGTGGTGTAATTAATCTTAGCAGTTGATAGCTTCCTACTAGAAAAGGCTAATGGGTGGTCAATATCTCCTCCTATAGGTTGTGCTAACACATATCCTAAAGAAATGGAAGACACATCGACATGCACATGAAATTCCTTGGTCCAATAGGGAAAAACTAGAATAGGTGCAGTAACCATTTTTTGTTTCAGTGTGTCAAAGCTCTACTGGAATTCTTCTATCCAACTAAACTGACAATCTTTATTCAAAATTTTCTCCATGGGTGTTGTGATCTGAGCATATCCCTTAATGAACTTCCTGTAGTAGCCTCTGTGTCCCAATGCAGTGCGCAACTGTTTGACTGAAGTAGGAGGGGGTAGATCAACTATAATGGAAATTTTGGATGGATCAACCAACAATCCCTTCTTGCATACAATATGAACTAACAACACTCCAAATGGTGAAAAGAAAATACATTTCTTCAGGTTCAAGGAAATTTGACATTGCTTGCATTTATCCAACATTAGCCTTAGACATTCAATATGATTCTTTAATAAACTAAAAAAAGTCCAATCATCAAAATATGCTTCTAGAAATTTATGCAGAAATTCCTTGAATGCTTCGACCAACACCCTGGAAAATATGGTTGGGGAATTCTTCAATCCAAATGGAATTACTGTGTATTGGTAGGATCCCCATTCTTTTGTAAATGTGGTCTTATGGTGATCTTCATTGGCAATCCGGATCTGATGGTATCCTAAAAATCCATCTGTAAAAGAATATACTTCCTGACCTCCCACATTATCTAACACTTTGTCAGTGAATGGTGTAGGGAAGGGGTCATGCAAAAAAGAATCATTTAGCTTCCTGAGATCTACACATATCATGATTTCTCCTGTCTTCTTGTATTGTACCACAATAGGGCTAATCCACTCTAACTCTTTGACAGGTTCTATAATCCCTGCTTCCAGCATTCTGTCAAGATCAATATTCACTTTTTCCTTATATTTAGGGTTTAGTCTGTATGGTCTCTATTTGACTGGTCTAGCATCTAGATTTAAAGGGATACTCATCTCTCCCATAGGTTTTTTAATTCCCTTCATATCAGTGAACTTGGTTGGAAACAAGTCTTGATATTCATGTAGTAACTCTGTAATTTTGTCAATGGTAGTAGCATCCCAATAATCTATGATATTAGCAAGCTTTGGGGTCTATTCTATTCCAATATTGACCTTCTAAATCTTGATCGATTGTCCAATGAATGGAATATCAACTCCTATTCCTTCCAAATCTCTTTGGCCTTTTGTTTCGTAGATGTTCACCTTCCTCAGATCATCGTCTTCATCAACATTGATGTTGTAACAACCTTGTAGTTTCTGGAGAGGCATAGTCCATTCATCCTCTTCTTGTTTTAAAGGAAGGCTATATGCCTCCTCAAATAATTTTTGTCTCACAATCTATAATTCTTGATCTACTGAGGGATATTGACTTTCAAATAAGAAGGTAGTTACAAAATTCTGAGTCATACCTCTCCAATCTGTAGTGATGAGGCGTAGCTCTTCTTGAAGGTACCATTTGATAGGTTTTGTGTTCAGTGTGTTGATGAATTTGTGTACCCATTGTTCTTGAGGAATGTTTCTCCAGCCTTCCTCATAGCTTCACACATGGTCCTTTGGGAAACTTCGACTTGTGTATCGAACTTCGCAGCCTTCTACTTGTGCTGAGAACCGTGTTGTCATCAAGGGATGCCATTGTACCCAGTATGCAATGTTGTTTTTTTGTTTCCCCCACCATCTTGTTGGGGTTGATTTTAGGGCCTCATCCATCACCAACAGTCTTTGCTGCATTGGGAAACTCTCTTCAAAGTCTGACAAGAAGGTTTCTAAAGGATTTAGACCATCAAAGGTGGGTAAGTTACTTACGGTTGTGCCAATCCAGTGAACTTCTCTGGTTAGTCTAGCACATATTCTTGTAGATACTTCATACATTTTATTATGCTAGTTTTCCAGTGCTTCTTCTAAGTCAGATGAGAATGCGTTGTCACTTCGCCATCTTAGGTTTCCATCGACTGTGGGATTTATGTAATCCTGTTGTCTGGCTAATTTTTATATGTTTTCCAGTTCGTATGCATGGTCTTCTTCTCTGATGGGATCTGTGTATCGCTGACCTTCATCTGGATCTAAGGGTGCAATGAACCTAAGGCCATCTCTTTCAAAATTCATACATATTTTCTTTAAATCAACCACAATGGAATTATTGAAGGCCCAATCAATTCCTAATAGCCCAGGGTAAGGGAAACTGTCATCAACTATCTCAATTACCTTGAAATCTGCAAATGTTCTTACTCCATCAATGTCCACAGGGACATGTTCTAGTTTGAGAAATGGAATTACAACTTGTTGGTTGGCCATCCTAAGCCTCATAGGGGAATATATCAACTTCAGTTTTCCCATCAGTGACCATGTTTTCTTTGTCATGACATTGACCTTTGACCCTAAGTCGAGGACTACATAATCTATCTCATACTCTCCTATTTTAGTATTCAAATGTAATTCCTTATTGGTCCTTCTCTTCGTACTGATTTGGTGTACTTCCTTATTCAGTAAGGATTCCATCTTTCCTAGTTCATAATGTATGATTAAATTTTGTCACTCTTGTACAATGCTTTCATCTTGAATCAACATGAAAGTATATAGAAATTCCATGAGCTTGCTTACCTATTTTTCTTCTTTTGGTGAAGCAAACTGATCAAATTCCAGAGGCATTCCATATTATCTCACTTCAAGTCTTGTCTTCGATGAGGAATCTTGGTCTCTTTTGAATTCTTTTCTTGCCTCCTCAAACATTTGTCTTTCTTTCTTTGCATGAAACATTTTGTCTTCTCTGTAGCTTTCCTGATTCATGAGTCTTCTGTAATATTCCCTTGGGTTAGTCTGTATTCTCCTATAACATCACCTCCTCTGGTTATAACAACCACTCTAGGGTCTTCTCCGCGAGGTTCAACATTTATCAGTTACACTTGAGGGTTATGCTGAGGTCCTCGTCTTTCTTGAAGCTTAGCTAGTAGCACATGACAATCTTCTATAACATGTTCAAACAAGCTACAATAGTTGCAAGTAGTACAAGGGTTCTGGAAATCCCTTGTGAGGTGTCATGGTTGTGTGCAATTATAACAGATTATTTGTCCTTAGCCTCGACCCATTCCTCATCCTCATCCTTGTCCTCTAAATCCACCACGAGGATTAAAGTTTCCTTTCCCAGGAGAGTTATACTGCATAGTGTTTCCTTCTTGCTGTACTTTTCCTTGAATCTTATATATGTCTCTTGACCTTTCATGCATGAGATCATAATCCCTACAATGTCTATCATCATGTCCCACGGACTTACAGAACGTACAATACAAATTTGTAGGTGTATGAACATACTTTTTCATGTAATAGCACTCACCAAAGCAATGTCTATTTCTGCATATGACACACCATATGTCTTCTCTTTTATCTTGTCCCTTATCCTTCTTCATATCTTCGACCTGCAAAGACAAAATAGTCATCTGACTCAATATCTGACTCATACCTAAGATGGATTCTCCCATAGGGGTTGATTCTAGTTTCATGGCGATCTCCAGCGCCTCAGACTACGAAGAAATATTTTGTTGCATTAGAGTAAATCTGATGTGTGGTAAGAGGGCATCAATGAACCATTCTTTGTTATGTTCATCTAGGATCTGAAAAGTTAATCAACCTGTTAATGTTTTGAATTTCTGATCAAATTCCCAAACAGGTTTGGCCACCTTCTGCTTGATCTCTTTCAGTTCTATAATACACTGTGACTTCGACTTGGGTTTCTTGAACTCTGAAATCAGTACATTCTTAATATGATTCAGTGGCTTAGGCTATACAAGTCCTTGAACAAGCTTCATGTACCAACTTAGTGCGCAATCCCTTAGAGTGGTACTAAACTAGGTTCTTTTGACAACTTCGTCAGTGACATTTTTAATATTCCATACAGCTTCACATAGGAACCAGTGTTGATAAGGATCTTCAGATCCATCTCCCCTAAATATAGGAAGCCTCATCTCATCTGCCATAGATCTTTTTAGGGTCCTTGACTGAATATGTGGTGGACTACTATTAACAATGCTCTGGACGCTCTGGTGACTGGGATTATTGTGGTTTCTTAATACTGAATCAATGGGAGGGATAACATTACTTACTTCGATGATTTTTGCAGTTCTTGAAATCTCAGGTTCTTCTCAGTGAAGCTCTTCATCTTTTCCTTCCTCTATCCCAGCAGGTTCTAAATGCTCCCTATCTGTCAGATCTGTCTCTTCTTCATATAGAAACCTTCATCCTCGTAGTTCTTCTTGAACATGTTCGCAGGGTGAACTTCTCTGAATACTCTCCCATTGCGCATATGTCCAGCTTATGTGTCACTGTCTCTGTCCAAATTCTTTAACATTAGTCTTTCTATATCCAACCAATCTATTGTATCTTCAAGATGTTCTTCTCATGCAATAGCATCTTGAGTCTCAACTTCAAGAATTATAAAAAAAATCCTCTGGGTCCCTTAAAGAAATATCTCTCAGCTTGGTTGTATGAATCTACTCTATCAACAACAAACTCTGTGATGTACCCTCTAATGGTGTTATCAAACCAGTGATCTACTGCTTGTGATACAACATTATCAACTCTTTTGACCTTCTTGATCAGCTCTGACATCCAAACCACAGGAGGTCTAGATCGAATCTCGACCTGGGTATTTTCTAATCTAGCTAGCCAGTCGTATAGCTCCTGATGGATTCCCCCAAAGAAAATTTCATGTATATCAGTGAAGATATATTTCTCAAACCAATCCTCTATACTAATATTAGGGTTCTTGTTCTGGGCTTCAGTGAAGTCCTTTTCTTGATTCTCTATCCACTTTTGAATCTTTGTCTTTGATGGGAACCAACTTGACATTCCCCCAAGAAGATTCTTGTCCCAACAATGGAACCATTTGTTGGCATAGGGGCAGACCTAGGGTTCATCTCCAAGAGCACACCAACAAGCCCTAACTACTGGCCCTTTCAGAAACACCTGCAAAGTAGATGCAGTCTCACCCGAAGCAGTTATGAGGGGTTTACAGGATAAAGATATCTACAACCAGGGGGAATAACAAGTGGATATAATACAAGAACATCACAACATTCATATATCACTTATCAGCTAGGATCTACTCTGCACATCTACTTATAATATCTAAAAAAATAATCCAATCATAGTATATCAATTGACATAGATAGAATACCAATCACACACAACACAAAATATATGTGTTTCACCCTCTC
Source organism: Picea engelmannii (assembly GCA_009831015.1). Classification (NCBI taxonomy): domain Eukaryota; kingdom Viridiplantae; phylum Streptophyta; class Pinopsida; order Pinales; family Pinaceae; genus Picea; species Picea engelmannii. The sequence goes on along the minus strand of ML785783.1, from coordinate 511,473 downwards.
TCTAGGGCTGCGTCCACAGAACTGTGCTCTATGATATATTAAGATGAAGCATATAGTTCTTGTATGTGCTCTTAGCTAGTAGATCCTCTTTCTTATCCTCTCTTTCTCTCCCCTCCTTGTGCACCCAGCTGCAGGGTTTCTCTTTGCACCCAACTGAAGATCTTACAATACCAGACGACTCTCACTCTTAGCACTTCTCACTCACACAACAATAATCACTCTTAATCATCAATAAAACTATACCCAAAAATACCGTACCAACACAAAATAGGTCCTCGTGACCTTTATTTATACATTACAATAGCTCACTGACATCCTTAGGCCGAAACCTAGGTGTCCAAAACCCTAGATACCAAAACCCTAGGTCAACTTGACCCATATTTTTAGGGCTTCGCCAGCCTGTCTTTCCTTTATTCTCTCGTAGTGATCCAAAGCATCTAACGATGTATTTTTCCACTTGTTGATTTGTCCACAATCCTTCTTCCTTTTTGATTTGTCGTCCTTGATCTCCTCATCTAACTATATTCTTTCTCGGACTTCGCTCCGTCTTTTCTTCTCTTTTTCTCACTTTGACCCAATAATAGTCACTGTGTCTTGCGTGAAGTTCACATTTTTCCTTTTATTCCTTGCTCTTCGCTTGCTTCCATAACCAAGGGCCAACACCATTATATATATATATATATATATATTTAAATGTCAATGATAATATCTTGAATAATTGTCTTATGGAGTCTGTAGCCTTGCACAATGTTATGCCCAAAGTTGTTATGGAAGAACTAGGTCTGGAGATCACCAAACCCTACCAAGACATGTACTCCTTTGATCCTAAGAAAGTAAAATTTTTGGGACTAGTAAAATATATGGTGATTTCTTTGGCACAATTACCAATGAATAGTGTATTTATGGACATTGTTGTTGATGACATTCCCCCGAAGTTTGGTATTCTCTTATCCATAACTTGGGATAAGAAGGTTGGAGGATCATTACAAATGGACCTCACTTATGCCACCATACCTATGTTCAGAGGGGAACATATGAAGATATACAGAGAGGTAATATTAGCCTATATCATCAATGACCATCAAAAACCAAGAAATCACCCAATTTATGCTGTTGAGGGTGAGATCGTCTCATCTTCTTTACATTTAAATGGTGATGAACCCGAAATATCAGTTATCCAAAGCAAAGATCAACCATTGAAATATTAACAAAACAAAGTATGGAAGATGTATTTCGATGGATCTTCATCAAAGGAAGGACCCGAGGCATGTATACTCCTCATTTCCCCTTCGTAAGTGGTAATAAAAATCTATTATAATATGGAGTTGGAAACTACTACTAATATAGTTGAATATGAAGCTCTAGTGCTAGGAGTGAGGGATGTCATTGACTGCTTAGCAGTTTTTGGTGATTCTGATTTAATCATCAATCAAGTTAAGAACATGTATCAAGATAAGAAAAAGAGGCTCAAGCAATACACAAACGAGGTATGGGACTTGATCGACAATTTCTTTCTAGCATTTAACATATCCTTCATTCCCGGAGAGGAGAATTAGAAGGCAGATTCTCTGGCCTTAGCTGCCCGCACTTTTAGACCTCCCATTGGTCCAAATATTAAATATCAGGTGGAAATCAGACATAGAACAACCATACCAAACAACATAGATCAATGGAAAGTCTTTAGTGATGATCTAGAGTTGTAGATATTTCTACATAGCATTGATGAATTCTCCAATATCTCAATCAACCAAGAAATCCAAGAAGGTGAAAATAATGAATTAGAAAATAAAAAAACATCTCATCTACTAAAGACAATAGTTGGCCATGATACTATGGATTTGAAAACCAATCACATTCCAAGAGGACTAGTACCACTGGAAAGGTTGTTTGACAGTAATGATGTTTTCAGAGAAGTTGCCATGAAGAATCAAGAAGAAGAGCTAACATATTTCAATATTGGGACCATTGAGAATCCCAAGATCATCAAGTTTTCCAAAGAATTAACTACAGAACAAAAGGACATGTATGTTAGTCTCATCAAAAAATTTGTTGATACTTTTGCATGGTCGTATGAGGATTTAAAGACATTTGACACTGACATCATCTAGCACAAGATCCCTCTGAAGGTTGGCTCCAAGCCATTCAGACATAAGATTCAGAAATTTAATCCCATGCTGATGTCCATAATCGAGAAAGAACTGAAACGAATGTTGGATGCAAGGATTATTGTACCATTGAGGTACTCAAACTAGGTGGCCAACTTGGTACCCGTGAGGAATAAAAACGGGGAGATACGCTTGTGTGTTGATTTCCAAAATCTCAAAAAGTGTTCTCTAAAGGATAATTACCCCCTCCCCAAGATGGATCATATTTTATAGAGGGTGGTAGGAGCCCACAAGATTTCATTTTTATATGAATACTCGGGTTATAACCAGATAGTGGTGTGTGAAGAAGACAAAGAAAAAACAATATTAACCACCCCATGGGGAACATTCATGTACGACAAGATGCCTTTTGCGATGATGAACGTAGGGGTCACCTTTCAGAGGGTCATGTACATATATTTCCTGGGGGGAAAAGATAGATTTATGGTTATATATTTGGATGAAATCACCATTTTCTCCAAGTCTGATGATGAACATTTGCAGCATCTGGAGCAGGTTTTCCAAAAATGCAGGAGACAGGGAATATCTCTGCATCCTAGGAAGTCCCACTTTGCCATGCCAGAAGGAAATCTCTTGGGCCACATCATATCAGAAAGAGGTATAAAAATTGATCCGAAGCAAGTTTATTCGATTCAATAGATCGAAATCCCTAGAAATACAAAGGATATCTAGTCTTTCATTGACAAGATAAAATTCCTAAGGCACTTTGTGCCAAATTTCATCGAAATCCTAAAGCCTATCACTAACATGTTGAAGAAATATGTTGTGATAAAATGGTCACTAGAGGAAAATTAAACATTCCAAAGGATCAAGCAGGCTTTAGTTGAAGCCCCTGTAATATCCAACCCTGACTATGCCCAAGATTTATTCATCTTCTCTTTCTCTTTCGAGGAGACCATTGTTGTTGTACTACTGCAAAAAAATGAAGAAGGGCATGAACAACCCATAGAATTTTTTAGCAAATATCTTCAAGATGTTGAGATGAAGTATGATATATTAGAAAAGAATGATTATGCATTGGTCAAATCACTCAAGGCCTTCAGCGTATATGTGTTACAATATAGCATAACAACCTTTGTTCCTAGAAGTAGTGTCAAAGAGATTTTGGTCCAGCCAGACAGTGAGGGGAAAAGAGGGAACTGGATTGTGAAACTATTGGAGTATGACCTACACATAAAACCCACCAAGATGATCAAGGGACAAGTAATTTCCAAGTTTTTATTAGAATCAAACTGTAAGGTGATAGAATTACATCAAATCTTCACCCAATCAGATGCACCCATCATACAGCCTGGACAAGACAACATGCATGAATTTGAAAATTACTCCTCTTCAGCTTGGTATAGAAACATCATTTATTTTCTACAACATCTTGAATGACCACCATATATGAAGAAGACAAAGGCCAGGTCTCTCAAATTGAAGGCTATAAAATTTTGCATTTCAAACCAGAACTTGTATTCGAGGGATCCTGCTGGAATATTGTTAAAATGACTTGATGAAAATGAATCCAAACAAGTCAGAATAGAAATGCATAGAGGATTATGTGGAGGACACCAGCATTGTGTTGGCATGTTTATAGGAAGAGTGTGCTTGTCATTGATGGCAAGAACAACAACGACGATGGCATATTGGTAGCAATGATGGAAAACATAATAACAATAATGAAATCATAAGCTCAGGAGGAGGAGCGATAGTGGTCATCGGATTAGAGTCTAGATAGGAGGATTGTGGTAGCCAGGTCAGATTCCAGACAGGAGGAGTGAACAGAGGAGTAGATTATATCTCAGTCATTATATCTTAGTGCGTTTACCAACAACCGTTGGATCCCAAGGAAAGTGCACGAGACAAGTTTCGAAGTCATCGAAACCGACAATCATCAAGGTTGACAGGTGGAAGCAGATCTAAGATTTTGAGGATTCAGACTTTGAAAGACTTACAATTCAGAAAAATGGAAACTCGTGAAGTCATAAATCACAAGGAAGTCCTAGTCATTGATGTTGGGAAGGACACATGGTGGGAGATCAACATTTTGTTGAATCACAAATCGGGAATGTCAAAGGCATATTTACAGGAGCTCACGAGGTCCAATTTCGTGAGCTGATCACAGTCATCATATCATAGAGGATCGTGAACTTTTGATCCAACACGAAGTATTTTGGATATCGAGAGTTGGAAGAGTCAGGGTTGGCTCACATCCAAACACCCAACATGTGATGTCGTGATTTGATCATAACTGTCAATTGAAGGGAGAGCATGGACCATAGATTTGGTCTTGGAGGGAGTTTGCATATCGAAATTCTTATAAAATAAGTATACATCCCTTAGGATATGTGAAACATGAGTTCTCGAAGCACTGTGAAGATTGGCCCCAAGTCACATCCGATGGTCACATCATGAGAAAATAGAGGAAGCAGCTAGCATGCGCTAGGCTCTAGTTCGGGCATTTGAGAGTCGGGAGAGTCGGAGTGACTCACATATGAATACCTAGAGCCTGAGATTGTGAAGTGCCTTTTTGGATATGCGTATGGTCACCACAAGTGATCAAGTGAAGGAAGGGGCTTAGAAGCCAAAGCAGCCAAAAATGACTGGTTGTAACTGACAGAGAAGATGAAGGGTTGAGATTTCCAGAGGAGCCAAAGAATATCAAGATAATGACCACTGATGATGAACAAATTTAGTATAATGACCTCAAAATATGAAGAGTTTCTATGATCATATGGAAGAGGACTCAACGTGAGAAGAACATGTAGAACATAAAAGAGTGAGTGCTTTTTTCAAAGGTGATGCATGTGGGCAGAAGGAGATAGTGTGCATGACCTGAAGTAGAGAATAGAGGTGCAAACAATTATATGCAGAGGAAAAACAGACTATAAATGTATAAGAGAAGTTGAACAGAGGATGAAGTTGCGCAGGAGGAGAAAGTGAAGAGCATAGAAACAAAATAGAGTATAAAATCTAAAGAAGGCAGAGGAGACATGGAGATGTAATAGATCATATCAGAGACAGATAAAGTAAGTAAGTTTTGTAAGATCCAATCAGGGTGGTAGGGTGGTGCTAGGGAGTATTGTAGTCCTCTAAATTCTAGTTGGTGCTAGAAGATATTCTGGGAGTTGGTGCTTTCATCTAGTGGGTGTTAGAGAAACCTAGGAGTTGGTGCTTCCATCTAGTTAGTGCTAGAGAAATCTAAGAGTTGGTGCTCTTTGCAAGTTGTTTCTTTCTATCATAGGTTGTAGCCTCATATTTGAGTTGGAGCTCAAATATTGTGATGTACATGAAAGTTGGAGCTTGATTGACATCCTAAGAAGAAGATGTTTTCACCCTTTATGGGTGTCCTCATGAAAATGAGTGTCTCTATGTTTTCTATGTGATTGATCAAATATTGTATATCTATGCATGTTAAGTTATCACCAACACATTAAATAATAATCTATAAAGAATAAAAAAATAACAAGAAAAGTTTCAAGCTTATATACATAACTGAGTTATATTTCCAACAATTTGTATCAGATCCAATGGCTTTGATAAAAGGTAGATCCATAAGCTTGAACATGACTAGTCATGAAGGAAGTTCAACTAATAGATCCCCTCTGTTTGATGGAACAAACTTTGCCTTCTGGAAAGTAAGGATGAGAACATATTTAATGTCTTTGGTTGCTGATGTTTGGGATGTCGTTGAAACTAGATATGTGAAGCCTATAGTCTTGGACTCAAAAGATGATAAGCTGGAGTTTATCTTTAATGAAAAAGCAATGAATGCCATCCTCAATGGGCTTGCAGAAGATGAGTTTGTCAAAATCATGCACTGTGATTCAACAAAAGATATGTGGGACAAGATGATAATTAGTTATGAAGGTAATGAAAAGGTGAAAGATGTAGAATTCCCGCAGAAACCCCGATAGATCTAGAATTCTAGTTAAATTGAACACAACCAATTTGCTGATATTCAAGAGATGAGAGAAATTTTTTGCTCCATAAATCAGAGAATTGTATTAATAAAAAATGAATATACATGAGAAACCATCCTCAAAAAGAAGAGAGGAGGTGAATATATAGAATTTCCAACATAGAAATTCTAGTAAAAAAAAGCTAGAAATAGCTAAAATAGGTGTCATAAGCTAAGGGAGACCACATAGTTCGAATTAGACCACTAAATATACATGTCACACACTCATTAATGTCCACAATAGTCAAGTGATGTGCATTATCTCACTTAATCTCACTTAACTGACAAGAGAAGCAGTTCCAACTGACTTAACTGACCCGAAATAGTAGTTACTAATAATAGTAATGAAAAAAATCATTAATTAAGGAATAAATATCTCACTCAAAGAGGAGGTGCACATTCCACAATTATAGATGATTTTTTTCATGGGGGAGTTGGGATAAATCATGAATAAATCAAGAAAATCAAGAATAAATCGAGAAAATCAAGAACCGAGAGTTGAGTCTTGATCTAAAATTACCAGTTTTCCTTAAAATCTAGGGATGAGGCGCCCTTATTCTCTATGTGTCCAAATTAGGTGAAATAAAGTGTAAATTAATGTATTAACCAAGATATATGAGTCTAATCTAGGTATAAACTAATGTAAGTTAGGGTTATTCTCCAACACCCCCCCTTAAGCCTAACTGTAATGACAAAAAATGTGAGTCCCGATAACTTGGCCATTTTAGGTACTCATTACATAAAATAAATCCTCATGAAAAGAGGAAAGAGGGAAAACCTTGTGGGAAACCCCCTGCCCCAAAAAAGAGGAAAAAAAATGTTGAGTAGCCAAAAGTGACCTACTCAGTTGTCTCCACCACTCCAAGCATAGCTCTCAGTTTTGAATTTTTTTTTTCAGTGAAGGACTTGGTGAAGATGTCTGCAACCTGCTACTCTGTGGGGAAGTACTACAGTGAAATGAATCTGTCACATATCATCTCATGGATGTAATGCATGTGATGAAATTCCCATCTGCGAGAAGTGACAATGGCCAAAACTAGTTGAATGGAGTCCATATTTGCAACAGGTGTAAATGTCTCTGTGTAGTCTATGGCATGTACCTGTGAGTATCCTTTTGCGACAAGTAAATATTTGTAATTTATGATATCACAATATGAAACAATATTTTTTTGATATATCCATCGACATCGAACAAGCTTTCTTCCTTTCAAAAGTGGAACCAAGTCCCATGTGTTGTTGTCCATAAGAGCAGAGTACTCTTCATCCATGGCAGCCTCCCAGAGTGGGTTTCCAGCAGCCTCAGAGTGTGAATTTGGATCTGAACCAAGTGAAATATATCAATGTATGGGAAACAAAGGTTTTGTGGCATCCAGGGCTTGAGGAGCCCCAAAAAACTGTGATCTAGTCCTTCTTGTATCTGCAGGATCACCGACTAGTTCACCTGCATCTTGCAAGGTTTTCTCTGCCGAAGTTGGCAACTGAGTTGGAGCATACATGACCTAATCCTAATCCTTTGTATCAGACCCAAACGAATTCTTTGATTTCTTCTCTGAAGTGCTCGAAGAATTTTCTGACTCCTCCTCATCAGTGACAACAAGCGGTTCCTCAACAGGGTCTTCTGAAAAATCATACAGTGATTCTTCTTCAAACTTCACACTTCAAGCTAGAATGAAATTTTCAGTGTGAGAGTCGAGAAATATATATCCTTTGACACCTTCAATATATCCAAAAAATATGCATTCAACACTTTGAGGCTCCAAATCCTTCCTCTTATCTGTCGAAATGCGAGCCCATGCTCGTGAACCAAAAATACGAACATGTGACACTTTCAGTTTCTTACCGGTCCAACATTCAAAAGGAGTGGTGCCTTTGAGTGATTTTTGAGGAAATCGGTTCTGAATATATGTTGTACAATTAATATCTTCATCCCATATCTTAGGAGATAATGATTTCGACTGTAGCATACAATTGGCCATCTCTTTTAAGGACCAGTTTTTCCTCTCCGCAACATCGTTTTGTTGTGGTGTATATGGCACTGTGTGTTGTAGTTGTATAACTGCATCAATACAAAGTTGTTGCACATCTTTGTTGACATAATCCCCCCCTTTATTAGTATGAAGTATCTTAATCTTACACTCAAACTCATTATCAACAAGTGCTTTAAATTCTATAGGGTTTTCAAATACTTTTGATTTTAATTTCAAAACAAATACCCAAGTAAAGCGAGAGAAATCATCTATGAAGGTGAGTAGATATCAAGAATTACTGATTGAAGGCCATGGGAATGGGCCCATGATGTCACTATGAATCATCCAAAGAGGTGAAGAAGCTCTCTGTGCCTTCCCTTTGTCAAACTTTTTCTCTGGATGCTTGCCAAGAATGCATCCTTGACATACACCGCTTGTGAATTTAATCGCTGGCAATCCTTCTACCATGTTTTCCTTGCTGAGTTGATGCAAGTACTTATATTTTAGATGGAAAAATATTTCATTCCATAACCTGATGATATCATTAGATTGTGATAGAAATACAGTGCTAATATATTTAGGAACAAAGTGGGAGAAGAAATACAAACGAGAACCGTGATCTGCAATTCCATGTGCAAGTTGTGAGTCTGTGGAAATGTCAGTAATCACTGCGGAGTCCGGAGTGAACTCCACCTTCCTTCCAGAGCTAGAATGAGTGATCTGATATATCGAGAGAATATTTGTGTACAGCGAGGTAACATGAAACACATTTGTGAAGAATCCCCCTTCAAGATCAACAATTCCTTCTCTGCACACCTTTGCGGGTGTGGCATCTCCCAGGTAAATTGGGGATTTGGTGCTTTCTTCGATGGAGGAAAATTCATCTTTTGATGAAACCATATGGTTTGATGCACCTGAATCAAGGATCCAAGATGATGGAGTGCATGTGACAGCCATTAAAGCATGACCATCTTGTTCTCTCCCTCTCGTTCTGTTATCATCTTTCTTCTTTGCATTTTCGGGCATCGTGAGATTGTGTTGCTGCAATTGCTTAGCCATCTCATCGATAGTCTTCCTCATGCAATTTTATTTAGGATGAAAACATTTGGAACAGTAGCTGCATAGTTTTATTTCCTTCTTCTTCTTACCCTTAGGCTCAGGAGAGTTATCTGAAGATTGTGCGGATCTCTCCTTCTTCGATTCAGGAAATTTACTCGTTCCTTTTTTCTTGTCTTTTCCACTGCTCATTGGAGCATTAGTAGCCGCAAGTGCTTGGTTCTTGGAATGCTTGATGGAACCCATTTGGACTAACTTAGATTTCTATTGAGTCAATGTTACAATGAAATCATTCAATGGAGGCATTTTCCATTTTTCCTGAGTTAATTTAGATGCTTGAAAAGACGACACAAATACGGAATATTCAGGGCCTAATTTCAAGAGAATTGAAAGGATGAGTTGTTCTTCCTCTTTCATGACTCCACATGCATTAAGTTCAATGAGGAGGGATTTGAACTTGGTGAAGATTTATTGCAGGTTTCTTAAATGAATTGGACTTAGGGATATGAGTTCATTCTCCAGTTGATGCACTCTCATTGCATCCTGCTTGTCGAATAGTCCTTCCAATGTGGTCCAGACCACATCGGGAGTAGTGGCTCTATTGAAATTAAAGAGGATATATATGGAAATTGATAGGAATATCAGCCCAATTGCTTCATATAATTTATTGAAATACTTTATCTTCTTCGTTGCAGTAGTCGGTTCTTTCTTCGTTCCCATTGTTACACGGTAAAGTCCTTTGCTTCGGAGGAGTAGAGAGATCTTTGTCTTCCATTCGAGGTAACTGAAAGGATTTAGAATGAGTTTTGTGGGATGAGAGATATGATCCATTGCTTCTTTCTACGCCTCCTGATGATCTATACCTACAAATAAAATTGTGTACAATCCACTAGATTCAATCTAGCTTTGATACCATTTAGAATTCCTGCAGAAACCTCGATAGATCTAGAATTCTAGTTAAATTGAACACAAACAATTTGTTGATATTCAAGAGATGAGAAAAAAAATTTGCTCCATAAATCAGAGAATTATATTAATAAAAAATGAATATACATGAGCAACCATCCTAAAAAATAAAAGAGGAGGTGAATATATAGAATTTCCAACATAAAAATTCTAGTCAAAAAAAGCTAGAAATAGCTAAAATAGGTGTCATAAGCTAAGGGAGACCACATAGTTCGACTTAGACCACTAAAGAAACATTTCACACACTCATTAATTTCCACAAGATTCAAGTGATGCGCATTAGATCACTTAATCTTACTTAACTGACAAGAGAAGCAGTTCCAACTCACTTAACTGACTCGAAATAATAGTTACTAATAATAGTAACGACAAAAATCATTAATTAAGGAATAAATCTCTCACTCAAAGAGGAGGTTTGCATTCCCTAATAATAGATGCATTTTTTCATGGGGGAGTTGGAATAAATCATGAATAAATCAAGAAAATCAAGAATAAATCGAGAAATCAAGAATCGGGAGTTGAGTCTTGATCTAAAATTAGCAGTTTTCCCTCAAATCTAGGGATGAGGCACCCTTCTTCTCTATGTGGACAAATTAGGTGAAATAAAGTGTAAATGAATGTATTAACCAAGATCTAGGAGTCTAAGCTAGGTATAAACTAATGTAAGTTAAGGTTATTCTCCAACAAAAGATGCAAAATTTTAGACTCACAGACTCAAATTTGAGCAGTTAAATATGGATGAAGACGAAACTATCAGTAAGTACTTCTTATGTATAGAAGAACTTGTCAACACTATGAAATTTCTAGGTGAAAACATAGATGAACCTTTTCTAGTCCATAAAGTATTAAGATCTCTTCCTGATAAATTTTACTCAAAGGTCTCTGCTACAGAGGAAATAACTGTTCTCAAAACATTGACACTAGATCAACTTCTTGGAACACTAACTTCTTATGAAATGAGAATCATCGAAGGTAAATCCACTACAAGAGAGGAATCTTTTAAAGCAAAGAAAAATAGAGACTCTGATATAGATGAGATTGAAGAAAATTTTGTGAGAAGGATGATGAGAGGATCAAGAAAATACAAAGGTAACCTGCCCTTCAAACGTTTCAATTGTGGTAAGATAGGTCATTTTACATCTAAGTGTCCTCACAAAATAAAGGAACAGACATATGATGATGAAGATAAGCAAAAACATAAGAAGTTCTATAAAGAGAATAATTTTAGGAAGAAAAGTCTTTGTGTAAATAATGATGACGATCCTTTAGATGATGAAAACAATGACTCTTCTATTGAAGATAAAATAAATGATATCATGCTAATAGATTTAGAAGGTATAAACATTGAAGATACAAGAAACGAGTTCGTTGACTGTGAAGCAGTAGTATATCTTGAAGGAGAACTTGTGAGTGCCATGGAAGATATTGATAGACTCAGATAAAAGAAAAGAAAACAAAAACAGTTATTGCTCAAGTATGAGAAAACATACGATGAACCATCTAAAGAAATTGCTCTGTTGAAGGTTAAGTTAGAAGAAGCTAAGAATATTGATGACATCCTCAAACAAAAATTGAAGGAAGCCGAAATAAAAGGTGAAAAATTGGAAGCTGAAGTAGTGTCTGTCAAAAAAGATCTAGAGAAACTTCAGGCCTTATATCATTAGAATCTGACAAGTATAAAAGCCTTATAAGGATTAGCCACTATTCTGAATCAGTAAAGGAATTCAAAGTTGAAAACTGGTTTGAGTTATGAAGAGGGATCAAGTAGTGGTCAGCCAAGCAATAGAGAATCCATCAAGTTTGTCAAATCTACAACCATTGACAACAACAAACCTATAGAAACAAAGGAAGATAATCAACCGCCAAGGAGGAATAAAGAAAAAGGAACCATAAATGAATCTGTAGAACAAAGAAATAATACACCCTCTGCTCAAGGAAATCATCAACATGGAAGAAATCGACTCGATCAAATAAGACAACCATTTTCCAGGTACAAAGATTTTTTCTATGGATATTGTTTTTACTGCTCTAACTTTGGCCACAAAGCTGTAAATTGTTCTTTAAGATTTAGACATGAGAAATCAAGACAACCAAGGAATAAATATTTTCCACAACAAAGAATGAGACAACCAAGTAACAAACAATCACAGACTGCAAATCATGTGATGGCTAGGAGAAAGAAGCAGATTAAGGATAACAATCATTATTATCCTTTATTCAATGAACCAAAATGTTACATCTGCCATAATTATGGACATAAAGCAACAGACTATTGCTTAAAGAAATATAAACCAGATTCAAATCACATAATTGAAAACGTCAAGATTTGGAAGAAGAATGAAGATAAAAAGTCTGGATTAATGTTGTCATCTCAAATACAAAAGAACCCTTGGTATATTGACAGTGGATGCTCCAGTCATATAACAGGTTACAAAAGTAAGTTCCTATCACTCAAAGAAAACAAATCAGGAAGTGTGACTTTTGGAAATGATGCTCCAGGAAAGATCAGAGGTAAAGGTCTAGTAAGATTAAGTAATGGAGGAGGCAAAGCTCAAGATGTATTATTTGTTGATGGTTTAAATCATAATCTTCTTAGTGTCAATCAGATATGTAACAAAGGATGTGAAGTCACTTTCACTGCGAAGGCTTGTAAAATAAAAACAATGAACACATGAGAGATGATTGCAAAAGGGGTTAGAACTGAAAACAATGTCTATTTTTTGGAAGATGATAAGGAGAAATGTCATTTAAGAAAATTTTATGAAAGTTGGTTATGGCACAAAAGGAATGGACACCTAAATTTTGATCATATTGTGAAACTGAATAATGAAGGTGTTGTGAAAGATCTTCCAAGAATATCTAAGCCTCATAACTCTGTATGCAAATCTTGTCAAATGGGGAAGTTGACTTGTGCTCAATTCAAATCAAAGAGTTTCACATATTCATAGAAACTGCTTCAAATTGTTCATATGGATCTCTGTGCACCATCATGAAAGGACAGAACTGGAGGAGAACGTTACTTTATGCTAGTCATTGATGACTTCTCTAGACTTACGTGGGTTGCCTTTCTGAGAGAAAAATATGATGTGTTTTAGAAGTTCAAAACATTTAAGGCGTTAGCGAAGAATCATATGGGAAGGAAGTTAAAGGCAATTCGCTCAGACAGAGGAGGAGAATTTCTATCAAGAGATTTCAAATAATTCTATGGCAGACATGGAATTAAAAGAGAATATACTATTCCAGGTACTCCCCAACAAAATGGAGTTGTAGAACGACAAAATAGATCAGTTCAGTAGATGGAAAGGGCTATGATGAGTGAAAGGGACATTTCACAAACCTTCTGGGTGGAGGTTGCTCACACAGTTGTTCATATTCTGAACAAAGTGCATCTAAGGCTAAACAGTAATAAAACTCCATATGGGTTGTGGTTTGGTTAACCTGCATCAATCAAGCACTTAAAAGTATTTGTAAGTAAATGCTACAACAAAAATAATGATGATCATGTAGGAAAATTTGTTGGTAGATATGATGAAGGTATCTTCTTAGGATATGCAACAAACAGTAAAGGATACAAATGCTTCAACAAAAGAATGCACAAATTAGTAGATTGTATTGATGTTCTAATTGATGAAGAAGCTCATGTAGAAGATCAACAGAGAGTAAGCACCAAGTCAAATGATCAAGATCATGAGAATAATGAAGATGAAGAACGAAAAATCTCAGAGTCACAAGAAGATGATGAATTAGGTGGAGAAGAGACACCCAGACAAAAAGATTCAAGACAATAATCATCATCAAATCCTTCCTGCAGAATTACTCAAAAGAATAATCCTGCAAGTCAGATAATTGGTGAGAAAGAAAAAGGTGTAGAAACTAGGAGAAGGATAATAAAAGACACCGAGCAATCACATATATCCTTCATATCCATGGTGGAACCCAAGAAATTTCATGAAGCCAGTAAATATGTAAATTGGCTAAAATCAATGAATGAGGAACTTGATCGGATTGAAAAGAATGACACTTGGTAACTTGTTCCTAGGCCAAAAAAAAAAAATGTAATAGGATCCAAATGGGTCTACAAAAATAAGGTGAATGAACAAGGAAATACTGTAAGAAATAAGGCTAGATTGGTCTGTAAAGGGTATGCTTAAATAGAAAGACTAGATTTTGATGAAACATTTGTGATCGTAGCAAGATTCGAAGCTATTAGAATGTTTCTTGCCTATGCTTGTCATAAGAATTTTAAATTCTATCAAATGGATGTCAATTTAGCTTTTCTAAATGGATATCTAAAAGAATAAGTCTATATGGAACAACCATAGGGTTTCCAATTGTCAGATAACCCTGACCTTGTCTGCAAGCAGAAGAAATCCCTATATGGGTTGAAACAAGATCCTTGTGCCTGGTATTATAGATTGGATAAGTATCTTCAAGACAAAGGGTTCAAGAGAGGAACAATTGACTACAATCTATATATCAAAACATAGGATAATGATTTTCTCATTATGTTGGTCTATGTAGATGGAATCATCTTTGGAAGTAATAATGCTTCATTGGTACAATGGTTTGCTTCTACCATGCATTATAAAATGGAATTGTCTATGATAGGGGAACTGTCATTTTTTCTTAGTTTGAAAATTACTCAAAGCTATGAAAGAATATTTCTTTCTTAGGAGAAATATCTAAGAGAAATGTTGAAAAGGTTTCAAATGGAAGATTCTACACCTATGGTCACTGGATGCAAGTTAAGAAAGGATGATGGCTCACCTAATGTTGATCATAGTTCATATAGGTCTATGATAGGAAGCCTATTGCACATCATAACATCACGTCCAGACATAATGCATGTTGTTGGAATGGTAGGAAGGTATCAGTCTGAACCTAAATAGAGTCATTTGCTAGATGTCAAAAGAATATTAATATACTTGAAAGGAACAATGAACTATGGCCTGTTACCCCCGATATCTAGGGATAACTAGGAGATCATGTCTCGAGGCCCACAGGTCCTAGACATGGAGTACCGAGAGCGGGATTGACTTGAGAATGTCCCTGGAGGGCCCATCTTTCTTCTTCTTCATCATATTTTTCCTGTCATTAGTAGAAGCTTCCATCACCACTGGCCTGGGCTTGCATCGGAGAGGACTCTTACTCCATGAGGTAATTGGTTTGAGGTATCATGGTATGTGTCATATTTGATCGTTATAACCTTCTTATATATATATCAGGTTCCTTTCATTTCTGATGACTGCTTGGATCTTACACTAATCCACTTGACCATTGTTGGGGTGATTGATGGAGTGACTTAGCAAGTTGATATTCATGGTTTTTGGTTAGCCACCAAGGGGGATTTGCAGAGCCATCGTCCGCTCCCACCATTTTTGTCATTTTACATCTTATACCCCGCACATCTATCCCATTCCCCTAGTCCAGCCATTAGGATGACCTTTGAGGGTTACACTTTTTCTTGTGGGAAGAAGGGGCTAAAGGCCTAGGGGGTAAAAGGAGTTGGTAAAAGATAAAATCCATAGGAAATAAAACCTAGAGATGCTTCGCCCAGGGGATCCCCGAGAAGGAAATAAAAAGCCTCTCGATAAGAAACTAAAGGGACCCTAAGAAAAAAAATAAAAAAAACAAGACCTAACCAAGAGGATGGGAGGTCTCATCATGAGCCGGCCCATTATGTTCATAGGTATCCAACGGTATGACATTGCCACTATCTGGTCACCAAGCCAGGGCAGTGACCTTTGGTTGCATGGCCAAAGGAAAGGGGGTCTCATCACGAGCCAACCTTATCATTTCAATGAAGATACCAGTGGGTAACGTTGTCATCTTTGGCCACCAAGCCAAGGCAGTGTCCTCTGGTCAAACCTTGAAGTAAAAAAAGAAATAAGAGCAATAAAAGAAAAATAAAGGCAAAAGGGGCTTGGAAAAAATGCATCCATGATGGGTACAGCTCGCCTCCTACAAAGGCACCCACAGACAACACCTGCCCTTAGTCTTACTATGACTAGACATCCCTAAAAACCATATCACCTCATAAAACATGGCTTGAATGATATTCTGAGGAAACTTTCCATCTCTTGTGGGTATTAGCCCAATAGGTTGCTCTGTCGGTTTCCTTAGCTTTGTATAGTAGATCTGTGTAATATCTTTGAGCTCTTAGATGATATGTTAGGGATTTCATGCATACATTTGATAACTTTAATGATGAAATATGATTTACATTGCTATGATCTCTAGGACT